>JAOCNA010000001.1:6965173-6982981 GCA_026546675.1 Papilio helenus
AATAGTCAGTCGTTGTTTTTGCAGACGCTAAATGTATATTTCTCAATATTAATCTTCGCTAAGGGACTCCCTCTATATATCAACATGCATTTTTTCAAAAGAAATGTTTAATATGCAATGAAATAATTTTGAATTTTACATTTGTGGCTTTATTCTGTAGCATAGGGATCACTTGCATTCCCTTCAATATAAATTCAATGTTTAATTTATACTTTTGTAGTGCTTTTGAATTTGATGACCTGTCCAAAATAATGTTCCAAAATGTGTTCTGTGCCACTTGTTTGCCACCCCTGGCCGATATATGCAAACTTCAATTTTAATAATCATCATTGTTACTTTTTGCTAAAAAGTCTATTAAAATCTACATTACATACTGGGTATTGTTTTAGGTGAGACAAACTTTCTACACAAGAGCAAAAATAATATCCTATATCAGGCGGTTCTTGGACAACATGGGTTTCTTGGAAATTGAAACACCAATGATGAATATGATAGCCGGAGGTGCTACAGCTAAACCTTTTGTCACACATCACAATGAACTTAACATGGACCTTTACATGAGGATAGCACCTGAATTGTATCATAAGATGTTAGTTGTTGGTGGCTTGGATCGAGTGTATGAGATTGGTAGACAATTCAGAAACGAAGGTATTGATTTAACACATAACCCGGAATTCACCACATGTGAATTCTATATGGCGTATGCGGATTACAATGATCTTATAACCATAACAGAGACTATGATTTCCGGAATGGTTAAGAGTATTCATGGCAGTTATAAGGTAATTATTCTTAATAATACTTATTACCTTTGTGAACTTCTTTAGTTGATCAAATAGAATTTGTTCATTCATAATTCAAAATATGATGTAACTTTAAGATGATTTATGAAATAGAAAACATTTTTTCAAGTTACAACGTCTAAATAATTAGAGTATTTTGAAGTCCAATGGAGGAAATGCATTTTTAGTTCAACTTATTGAGGATTACAAATTAACAAGGTATGAGAAAGATTCCACTATTCAACACTTTTTTATTGCTAGGTTATCTATCATCCGGATGGTCCTGATGGTAAAGAAGTGGAGATTGACTTTACACCACCATTTGCCAGGATGCCTATGATAGCAACACTGGAGAAAGTACTTGGTGTGAAACTTCCCCCAGCTGATAAGTTGGATACACCTGAAGCAAATGCCCTTCTCAGTGAACTGTGTCTTAAACATGAGGTAAATTTTGTAATGATATTTGTTTCTTGTTAAATCATATTCATTTTTAATTAATTAATTTTCAGTAGTTAAATGTTATTTAATTGATAATTTTAATATCAGGTAGAATGTCCTCCGCCCAGGACTACAGCCAGACTGCTTGATAAATTAGTTGGCGATTTCCTTGAAGAGAAATGCATTAATCCTACCTTCATATTAGATCATCCTCAAATTATGAGTCCACTGTCCAAGTATCACAGAGAAATGCCAGGACTCACTGAAAGGTATGTTATTTCCCTTTGTAAATGCTACTTACAATTTATCAGATGTCAATATTTTAATGGAATTTAAAGTTTAACTCTTAATCAAACAAGTGATTTTGTTTGAGATAATTGTAAACTGATGATGGTTTTTAGGTAAGGTTTTGTGGGTTTTAGAAATACTTTGTTTTAAAAAGGAGACTTTTTCTAAGGTTGGTACTGATTAGTGTTACCAATAAAGTTTTATGGTAGTCAAGTGGGAAATAATTGGTCAATATTTGATTACAGGTTAACTTTGGCCTTATTTAGATGCTGTTGCATAAAATATTTCAGTATTTGGCTGTAACTCATTTAAATTGTCAGATTCGAGTTGTTTGTAATGAAGAAAGAGATATGCAACGCGTACACGGAGTTAAACGACCCGGCGACGCAGCGCGAACGCTTCGAGCAGCAGGCTAAGGACCGCGCGGCGGGAGACGACGAGACTCCACCCACTGACGAGGCATTCTGCACCGCGCTCGAGTACGGCCTGCCGCCCACCGCCGGCTGGGGGCTCGGCGTCGACAGGTTCACCATGTTCATGACAGACTCCAATAATATTAAGGTTAGTATAAACTACATACTTATTTTAACTAAACTTTTAAAACTTAAATTTCCAACAATCTAAGTACTCGGGAATATCATTTACCACATTTATCTGCAATATACATGTGAACTTTTTAACCAACTTTAAAAAGGAGGTTCTCAATTTTTTTTGTTTGATGCGGAATAGGCGCTAATTGTTCTCACTTTTTCAAAATTGAAAACTATCCAGAAGTTTTGTTTTTCTTAAAAATGTTTACCAAATGTCTAAATTTTCAATCTTCAAGTTGGGTACCCCTTTTTGTTACTAAGTGCTCAATATGCCAATTGCCACATAGCCATCTTGCCACATTTAAATTGATTAATATTATAGGAAAATGTGATATTAGTAAAATTGCCATTAACAAGCTAACTTTCCTGTGTAACTCATGTAACAGTAGAATATTTTTTCCTGTATGCCTTAAATATTTGTTAATGTTACAGGAAGTGTTGCTGTTCCCAGCCATGAAACCAGATGATCCTAACAAACATCACAATGAAAATGAACCAGAAGGGTCTTCCGTTGAAAATGGAACCCAATAGTATTTAATTTATATTGATGTTCTAAAGTGTGTTTTACAAAACCATATACTTTGCATTAATAAATTATCAAAAGAAACAATTGTGTTGTTATTATATGCCTTTTAATAATGTTAAACATATTGATTACTATAGCTTAAATAAATTAGTTTTGTGCAAAAACATTTATTTAAACAGTGGTGATTTTAGCATATTCATTACATAATATACTTGTAATAGATACTTTTACAGTACAGAACTAAAATTATATATACAGACATATTTTTACAATGTAGAATCTTAGAAATAAATTAGCTTTCTACATGCTGTTCATCTTCAATGACTAATGTAGAATTGTAATGTGCACCTAATCTGTACATATGTCTGTGGTAAGTGATAACTAATGAAGGTCCATCAAATTCTTCACCTTGCTGAATAGAAGCTGGTCCTGTGGCTTGTATTATGCTTATTGGACATTTCAAATAATTTGATAATGCTCTAATTTCTATTTGCCCACCCCATACCTTACTATTTATTATTTTATCACAATATTCCTCAAACTCACTGTCTGTTAACATATCACAAGTTTCTGGGTTGTTCAGGAATGGCATAAAATCTTCTTTGTTTTCTCTTATGTAATTAGAGGTATTTTTTCTTAATTCTTCTACTGATATAGATTGTTTCCTTTTAACAAGCAACTGGTGTGAAACAGCTTTGTATAAACAATCTCCATCTGAAGGAATTGGATATACCTGCAAATTAATCTCTTTTAATCTAGTACAAATTGCCTGGTTTTCTAAATTCCTCGGTCCATTAATGTTTTCTTTTTCCTGTAACTTTATTTCTTGCTCGCGTTCTCTTTCTTGTTGCTCCTTTTTCACCCTTCTTTTTTGTGCTTTCGATAACTTAACCTTTATGTCTTCATTTTCATCTACTTGTACCAAATCGTTATCTATTAAATTTTCTTTCGAAGCCGCTTCCATTTCTTTCTTTTGACGACTATCAAGTTCTGATTCTAACCTTGCAATTTCTGCGGTGAGCTCTTTTTTCTTCGTTTTATCATTTTTTGCAACTTTTTTTAGTGCTTGAATATGCGCTTGTAATTCTTTCTTTTCTTTTCGATGTTTATTTTCTAGCATATCTATGTCGTTGTTATCTTCCATTATTAAGTTAAAACCTTATCAAATCAAGATGCAAAAGGAAATATCATAATTTTAAAAATGACAACCATTTGACACTAACTGTTACTGTCAATGTCACCTTGAAGACAATTGTCAACATGAAGTGAACAACAAAGAACGATTTCGTTCATAAACAAAATCGATGTCATTTTAACTATCGACAAAATCGATTATCCTAAGACTGCATCACATTCACGCAATCACTAGCAAATAATCTTTGGATGTAACAGATAAAAAATTGAATGTCTATTGTCTTAAGTCTTGAATGTGCTACATTTAATTTTAGGGAGTTTTATACGAATTTTTATGCATATGGTTTTGTTTATACCGTAAAGTGTTCATTCATTTTGTATTAAACAAGAAAAAAATAAGTTTAAACGATATCAATCACAGTATGTACATTTAATTTCGTATGAAGTAATTTTATTTTACAGACACGTATAGTTAAAATATTCTATTTTTACAGATATTCGAAAGTGGTAGCATGAATCCGTGTTCTGATGCTGCTCCTCAACATGATAATGAGGGTGACGGTCGTTGGAATAGCATTGTAAGTTTCTCTAATCATTATTGCAGCTTCACGTACGTGGGTTAAAACATCCGTAGGATGTCTTTAATTAAATATCTGTCTAATGTGCACCGAAGCATAATAAAGCCTATTTTTAATGATTTGAAAAAGTGTTAGTGAATTACATTTTAATAAATTGTAATTTTTAACATTCTAGCACAATAGGTTTTTGTCTGATGCAAAGGGGAAAGAAGCTGATGTTATATTTATAGGTGATTCCATATTACAAGCGTTGGAACACACTGAAGTATGGAACCAATGGTTTGCTCCTCTCCATTGCCTTAATTTTAGTATCCATAGAGATCAAACTCAGAATGTCTTATGGCGTATTAAAAATGGAGAGCTTGATCATGTTGATCCAAAGGTATGTATAGAAATTTCTTAAGTGATTTATTAGCTTTACTAATTATCTTTGTACATAATAATGTAAATTTCAGGTTGTAGTATTGCATGTTGGCACAAACAATGTTGATCATTCTGCTGAACAAATTTGCGAAGGAATCCTTGAAATTGTGAGAATAATCCGAGAGAAACATCCAAACTCATATATCGTCTTACCAGTGAGTACAAAATAAATGTTAAAAATTGGTCAAGTTCATATGATTTCACTTGAAATATTTTATATTTCAGAGTTTGTTACCTCGTGGACAACATCCAAATTGTTTAAGAGAAAAGAATTGCAAAATCAATCAACTCTTACGGGAGAAAGTCATGAATATGAATAAAGTGGAAATGGTTTTTATTGATAAAGGTTTTATTCAAAGTGATGGAAGTATAAGCCATCATGACATGCATGACTATTTAATACCAACAAACACAGCTTGTCGGAAAGCATTTGAGCCCATTTATGATCTGCTTCAGCAAATTTTATCGGAGAGTGAGACGGAGAAAGATTTAACACCTTCGGAATAATCCACAGATTTGTTCTTTTTTTAAGCTCATTGTGATGGTATTGTAGTACTTACTTTTAGCTTTTTTTACCTTAGGCTTAAGCGTCTAATGAACTTTAGTTGTAATCTTGCATTAACTTAAACATTCCAAATTTAATATTTATTAAAAGTTAACAACAAAGATATAAATATATTCAATTGAAACATAACATAATCTGGGACATGTTTTTTTGATATAAAATTATGTTCTTTAGAAAACATATCTACTCATTTGAAATGTGCTGCATCTATTATTGTGCTATTTTATTTAAAATCAGTATATTTATATCTTTGGTAAACTTATTATTTGGCTGTGTTCCAATAATTATATAAGATGTGCTTAAAATTGAACTGAAGACTTTTTGTAAAAGAAAACAGATGGAGTTTTCTTATTTGAATCTTACCATTAAGAAATTAATTTTTGGGAGTAGAAAGTATTGAAATAGATACTATAAATGTATTAGCGAAATTTGTCTTTTTTTCCTTCTAGGAAAACTATGGGATCCATTCTTTTAAGGGAATAACATTTTTTATACTGCATTTTTTTAAATAGAAGGCTCCATCCATTTTATTTTAGGAAAAAAGTTCCGAATTTATTTTGATTTCAAATTGCTCATTAAAATTAAGAAATTATTGCTTAAATATTTAGTATGTATTATTTAATGGTGCAACATATAGAGTGCAGTTACGCAGCTTGTGTTAAGAATTTTGCACATCACATTGAAATTTGGTATCGCCAAAGATTTTTATTATAATTTAGCCAAAGTTTCTAAGTGAATGCTACATTAAACTAGTTTTATTAATATTTTGTATACTCTAATATTTATTTGTCAATCAAGATTACTTACAGTAAATTTTCAATGAAGTTATTAGCATATAAGGCTTTATAATTACAGGAATATTTCATAACATTATAAATGGATTATGTAACAGTCTTCTGATTTAGCAATTATGCGTATTTTGTATTTAGTATGGTAATTTTAGTCTGTACATCGTAAGGTACTCAGGTTGCCAAATACGTTGCTTGAATCTCGAATGTGATTATTTATTTGCATGAAAAAGCTTGTGAGTAAACAGTGCAATTGTTTCTTTGAAGTTGTTTTATTTTTTCTATATAAGTAACAATTTCTACATGTCCTTACATAACACCAGCAACTATGAGCGTCACCAAGGGGGGCAGGCCCGCCCCTAGAGAATCGAAAAAAAAAATAACTGCGAAAAATTAAAAAGTCTTCAATTTCTATAGATCTACTGATTGGTAATTCGTAAATTATTAGTTTTTGAATAAAAACTGAATAACATGTTGATAAGCATTCTCTTTAGTCAGGCCCCTCCCCCTTAATCATTGCCTTCCCTCCTTCCCTTGACGCCCATGCCAGCTATTTCTACTACAGTTCAGTTTTGACTCATTTTGGTCATTCAATAACTTCTGTTGTGTTTCGGAAGTTTTCACTTACTTTTTCATTACCTAGCGATTATGTTGGAACTGAGTAAAACTCAAGTTACGTAGTTCGGAAACGCATTTCATGAATTTATCGAACACTAACGAATGGTTAAACGTAGTTGGGAAACCGGCCATTCATCCATTAAAATTAAAGTTTATTATATTTATTAATTTATTTTGGAATAATCAATATTTATTAACCAATCTGTTATAGTAGAGTTTGAAAGGTAATGTTGCATTGCCCTGATGCAACGACTTGTCAAATATGTTGAAATTATTCTTCTGTAGTTTGCTAAGGTAAAAATCTACTGCTGTAGCTGGTAGAAATATTTGATTTGACATCTTTGGTGTTTGAATTTTTCTTGCCTGAAAGTAAAAAAAGTTATGAATATGCAAATATGGACAAGTTAAATTTTAGCTTGCTTACCGCGAATTATTTTTCTACTGCTAAATTTGGTCATTGAAGGATATAGTTACCTTTTCTAAATGACTATATGCTCTGCTGGCGATTTCAAATACGACATTTCTCATTTTTTCACTGTCTTTCCCCCTCAATACATCTTCCTGGCTCACATCATTCTTCACCAGAATATCCATTGGTAGTGCTACCATTTTATGATGGGATGAAATATGAACTGATCTAAAAACAAGAGTCTTATAAAGTACATTATTTCCGTCAATACTTATATTAATAGGAAAGATTTATATCTCTGAAATTAATCTCAAAAACTACTAGACTGATTTCAAAAATTCTTGCACCATTACATAATGTACCTTGCATTATCCCTAAGTAACAGTAAGTTAGTAAGTAGCTTATGTATTCTTACAGAATAAGTAAATTCCATCCCGACCCGTTAAGCCGTTTTGGAGATATATAGTAAAAAACATCCATACAAACTACATTCATAATATTAGCTAGATTCAAAAATAAATGCCCCCCAAATCCAGGACAAGCCACTAGAAATTAATAAATGTTTATGATAGATAAAGTTTAAATTTACCTTAATATGTTAGTTAGCCCTTGTGACTTTCCCAAGTGTGATGCAGCATGGTCAGCATGTATATCTGCTACCCCCGCAACAACTAGCAGCAGGTGATATATTGAAGATACTGTATCATCAGCATATTTTTCAATATCCTCTAATGTTCTGAAGTACCTTGATTTTAATAAACTGCTCCTTGATAGAACAAGCTTCTCTAAGTGTCTCTTTGGTAGATTATAACATTTACATATCTGCAAGTTTATAAATGCAATTTAATTATATAGCAATAAGATAACATCAATAATAAAATCTAGTCCCCTTGTCAGCCTTTGGTGGCACTTCACTTTTCAAATGAAATGCCTAATACTCTATCTACACTTATCTTCTATGAGATTGTGATATTGCAACTATCAAAGTGTACTACATTGAATTTTATTGAGTTATTATAAAACATATTAGTGTACTTCACACAATTGTCCATGAAATTTTTTACCTTAAACAATTCCTTTGCAACCGGATTGGCAGGAATATTGCTAATATTCTGTTCCTTTTTATAGATATCATTTAATACATCCAACCAGAATTGAACTCTGAAAGCTGCCGTCTGCAGATCGCTTGTTTGATCCTGAACCCTAGCCACTTCAACGTTAAATGCTCTCACGACTAATGCAGGAGTTCGTATCGCTTTTGTCATAAGCAGAGTTGCCAAAAAGTTTTCATAGTCGTGCTGCCTACCTGTAAAGAAATACAAAGTACCAGAACGTAACCTGAAGATGTGCACTCGCAAATTTTACTAATTTTAATAGAAATTTACTTCACAACATTGCTGCAATATATTATGCTTTTTGGACTTGCTGCTACGCTACTACTTTTGTTTCGCGTAAATCCCGACACTGCACTAAGCGTATATTTTAAATATTTAAACATGTTTTTACTAGCCCGCTTACTTGTTTTAATTTATTTTAATTAAGTCTAATATTTCTTGTTTGAAAATTAAAACATTCGCTCTATTTCAATTGTGACATAACATACTTTGACAGTCCAAAAGTTACTATTGCCATATCAACATTTGAAAACATCATCATCAACTTGCCCTTATCCCTACTGAGGGTCGGCACAGTATGTGCTGCTCTTCCATGCAATTCTATCAGCCGTCAACATTTGAAAACAAACCAATACAAAGCTGTACTCTTACCTACAGATAAATCAGTTGTTCACTTGTAAATGGATCAAATTGCGAAGACAGCAAAGTAAAATTAAACAACCCTTCATGGTGTTTAATAATTAATTAAAGCTATTTTGTCCTGACTTGGGTTGTACTGTTATCAATGATATCAGATCACACGCTTAATTCGATTAAACGGTATACTCGTATATTCCACCCGTTGGGCGAATTATCCTAAGATGTCAAAAGTGTCTGACCAATACAAAAAACAGGTGCGAATGCCCGACGTTCTTAAATATGTCCAGTAGCTGGCGCCTAGCAGATCCATGCAACCTTTGTACCACCGCACCGGGCTAAAGGTTCCTTCAAGCGATTTTCATGTCAATATGGTAATACACTAATGATAACATTCCTCGACGAGCGAATATAGTAATTTTTTTTTTCTTATTTCTTTCGTAAAGTATTATTTTTATCGTAAGAGTTTATTTAGTATTTAAGTAAATGTAAATAGGAAATATTTAATTGCTTGTCTGCATTGCATAAGCTAAAAGACTATTAACCTGATTTCAAAAGTCTATTGCCAAGGAAACCTATATTATCACGAGTAACATAGACTAAATTTTACATCAACGGGAAGGGTATGGACATGACAGAAAAGATATGAGAAATAGTAAAAGACAGAAGTAAAAATATGTTAATGTTGTACATCTCTCAAAATAACTGCAGGACCTAATACCTCGGTGAGAATAAGAAGCATATTTTTACAGAATTTCAAATTTTTTAACGAAAAATTTTGGTGCTTATTATTATATAAAAACCAGGTGTTATTAGAAAGATGTTTTAAATGTTTTAAATCAGGTACGAACTTTTCATGACATTATTTAATACTGTCCATAAACATAAGTTAATACTGTCGAATATAGCCAAATATTTGGTCCTGAATTGCTATGACTGGTCTTTGGTTCAATTCTCAGTCACGGCTACAGTTAGTACCTAAATATCTTTCTCTCCATTATCTTGAAAATTAATTGAAAAAATGCATTGAATGCATGCCTATTATCTAGTACACAGATTATCGTTTAATATTCATTGTTTATTTTTGAATACGGTATAGCAAAAAAAACATAAGAAAGTATTCAGTACTTCGAAATTGGGCCATCGACCTTCACCGCCTGAATACCGGTCTTGTATAAGATAACTCAAAATGCTACTAACATACTAAAATAATTTTCGTTTTTCTCTTTTTTAATGTTGTGAGCAAACACCAAAAAATTTAAATATAGTTACTCTTCGAAATAAGTAAATCAATTCAACTAAATTAAAGTGAACAGTGAATTTGTGTCTGTTTTAATTTAAATTGACATGCGACAGCATTAAACATAGCTATGAGGATGTAAGTACTATTACAAGTCTTATTGGGTGTTTACCGTTGGGTCTATCGGCCCATTGGGAATATTTTTTCTATTGTGTCGATCAAATAAATAGAATTAATCGTTCCAATGAGATTTTAACACCCTATCCTACACCTAGCGTAAAGTGAAATGAAAAATCATTCACAATTTAATGACTAATGAATATTTGCTTCTCTAGTACTGAATAGTTGCTTTGCTTGTCTTGTCAATCATTACAACTTTTATATACCGATAACAATTTGATATTCGATTTTTAAAAAATGTAACTAACCGGGTTATAAAATAATCGGTTTATAAAAAAAAAAAATTAACTAACAGAACTTTAAAAACTAACCGATTTATTAAAAAAGATAAGTTTTTAAAAGTAAACGGCACACTAGATACCTGAAATTAAAGATAGTTAAACTGTAAACTATGCACCTATACATGCTTACCCTGTTAAAGTGTCTAAAAATATATCAAATATTTTTTTTGCTCTTTCATCAATTTTCCGTTTTGAATCTACCACATTTTATGTTGATTCCAGCCAATTTATGAAAACTTAATTCGTGATTTAAGGGAATGTGAGAATAAAATGTAGGAAGCTAAAGATTTTTATTCCATAGAAATAAAATCTATTCGACAGAAATCATATCGTTTTTAATCGCGTTAGTATACAAATTGATAGAATGTTCCAGAAATTTCTGAGAATCAAAGTTGCTTTTCGCAGATGATTGACAACCCGGTACTTTTCGAAGAAAAATATACAATTAGGATGGGACTTAGGTTTAGCGCCTGAACAAAGGCTAAGATTTTTTATTATTATGTAAAACGTAGAAGCTAGTTGATTAAAATGATTCATCATTAATTTAATAGATAGAATAAAGTAGAAGGTTTATAGTACGTAGACAAGGAGATTTGAGTGTGTTATGTGTTTATGATAAACGAAATGCAATGTATTCTAGGCTTCTATAACTACTACGTCGTATGTGGTGTTATTGGCAAGGGTGGAATGTCTAAATAAGTTCCACTGTCGTCATCTCATATACATTTTCAAACCAGTTCCACGGCTCTAGAGCCAACTTGTCAAACGTTAGTTTCCGTACAAAACTGAGGTGTATCGATAGGCGAGCGGTATTCTCGATTCAAGTTTAAGTAAGTATTGTCACAGCATTCAATATTCCGCTAGCTTTGTGCCCATGTCGCAACGTGGACGACGGACTCAAGAATGGGATGTGCGCGCTTCGACGCTGGCTCGCAATACCCATAACCTGATCAGGAGTATCGTGGAGAACCTAACAGTGGAACCCAATCCCAGCAAGCCGTTCATCGCTCTTTCCGTTGGTGAGTTAAACTTGTGATATTCTAGATTTTTACAGTACTTTTTTAAAAGTGAATATTAACGAAGGACATTATCAAGTATTTTAGTTTTTTAAAATAGCTTTTGTAAAAAAATATTAATTATTTGTGAATATAAATCTGTTAAAATAATGTGCTTGAGTATAATTCTGGATAGATTCTTTTTAAAGCGAATTTTCTAAGTAGATAAACTTAAATTATGATTCCACCGATATTTAGTCTAAAGCTGGTTCCTCTCTCGAAAGATTGCTTGTGGTACCTTTTTTATTTAATGAAACAAGATTTTATTTTAAATACAAACTAGTAATTAAGTCAAGGTCAACTTGAATTAGATGTCGCAATAATTTCATTAGTAAAATTTTAAAGTCTTGTATTCTTATGACATTAAAAAAAACCAGCAAGCTTTTAGTTAGAAATAAATTAGGAATTAAGTTATTAATAATTTGTAACCTCTTGACTTGTTATTAACCATTGATAACCTCGCAGGTAAATTTTTGTGATTCCTGATTTAAAAAAAAACATATGACATCGTATGATGTTTTCGAATGAATTATTTTTGTTTACTGCGTACAACCGCTGCATACCTGTTTGTTTTGCAGTCTAAACTTGTTTGGTATTGCATTTTATGCACCTTTTGCAATAATACATCGGCTTTCTATACTTAACTTTTAATTTTAGCTACTCATGATGATGTTCTAGAAAGTACTTAAAGAATTGAAGGAAAAATATATCTTTTTTAATATCTTCGGTGAAAATGATACGTATATTTTTATACGTATACGATTGTTTTTTGTTTTTATTCAAATAACAGACAAATTCATCCACTAAATAAATAAAAGATCAAATCAACAGAAATTATACAGCAAAATTAATTAAAAACAATTTTACAACGATTAAACCGTATTCATTGCTTTACGCTTATCGTTACATTGATTTTATAAATCGGAAAAATCTGGGTTTCCATTGCCGAAACTATCGAAGAAAAACATTTCTCATCGCTCAGTTTGTCCCTTATGAAACTGAGTAAATACGTTTTGTACTATTGTTTCAGTGATCTATCTCAGTGGTTAATTACGTAATTTACGAGGCATCGGAAATCTAATATAAGTATAGTTGTTACACACCCTTTATGATAAGATCGACAAAAAAAAAAATTCGATCTCGATTGGTCTGAGGTCCATAAGAAAAGACAGAATGTAAGGCGAATTAATTGGCCGTATTTTCGTAGTGCCTTGACAGGAGTGATGGGCTCAACTCTATGAACGGAACAGGTCAATATGAAACAAAACAGTGCATCCAAACCATAGATAGACTAATTCACAATGTTGTTTTTCAACGCAAAACTCGGCACAAACACAGTGGCCAGTTTACAAAATACTGTTCTGTGAGAGTTCTTGCCTAAAATATTTCTCATTATCGTAGTTACAGCCGAAAGTAGTAATTAAATCATTTATACATAGAAAATTAACTATTTCGTTGTATTTAACTTAAGTATTACAATCAATAAAACCATAAAACAGTTTTTTTTTGCTTTGATCCTATTTAATTAAAATATCCAAAAGTCACTAAACGGGTCTCAGAATTTGTGATACTGCGCAAATGTATATGTAAATAATATCTGGTTTTATCAGGTGATCCGACAACTTTTGGCAACTTGAATCCACCGGAACAAGTGCTGCAAGCGGTACGTGAGAGTATAGAACTTCATACAAGCCGGGGATATGGTCCTGCGAAGGGACATCAGGAGGCGAAAGAAGCGGTGGCGAAGTACAGCGCTCACCAGGGCAACGTGACTGCAGAAGATGTGATACTCTGCAGCGGCTGTTCCCATGCCATCGAACTGGTCATATCAGTTCTAGCAGACTCGGGACAAAACATTCTCGTGCCAAGACCGGGATTTATGATTTACAAAACATTAGCTGAAGGATTAGGAATAGTTATAAAGTATTATAAACTACTGGTAAGATTTTTTTATATCACAAAACGACCACTGCCTAGAGACATCCGCAACTCTATTTTTTATCTATAACTACTGATATTATAAAGAAGAATGATTTGTATTTTTGTATGTATTGAAATAACTCAAAAACCACTGGGCCGATTTTAAAAATTCTTTCACCATTAAAAAGTTATGTTATCAGTGAGTAACATACGCTATATTTTTTTAATTTCATTAGGGCAAAGTCGGGAGCAAGAGCTATTACAAGTTAAAGTAACGATATCGTTTCATTATGTTTCTAATTATATCTAGTTTCGATAGGATAATCCAATATAAGTGTAAAGATTTATGGTGTCAATAGAAAAGTTCCTAAACAAGGAAGCCTATGAAGCTCTAACTAGGTCAAGATAGTTTCCAGAAGGCCCAATATTGTACAGTATAGTTCTATTTGATCATTTTACCAGATGCTACTGTTTTTATCTATACTAATATTATAAAGAGGAAAGAATTAGATTTTTGGATTTTCATATGTATTGATATAACTCTAAAACGGCTGGGCCGATTTCAAAAATTCTTACACCATTAGAAAGGTTATCTGTGAGTAACATAGGCTGTATTTTTCTATTTCACGCGGGTGAACTCGCGTAACACAGCTAGTGTAACAATAAAATTAAACATTGTAACATGATCATGAGAAGTAAAGACATTTGTGTTGATAATGTGATTGTAGTCGTTAGTGTCGTCTATCTAGATTTTATAAAAACTACTTTTTGCAAAAAATTACCTTCGTGGAAGTTTACACATAATAATTGCAACAAAGACATGTTATGATATAAAATACACTTTAATTTTGAATAGTTTTGACGTACTTTCCTAACACTAAAAAATAAGGTCTGAACTAATTAACATAAATATGTATGTAAACAAAAACATATTTATGTTTTGTTGTTTGTGAGACTGGACAAAATGATTTTGTTTACATGACTCATGTTTTTCAAATGTTTACTTTGATTTATTAAGTATTACACAAACACTAAGTTGGCAGTCCAGATAAAATATTATGGTACTGTTTTTTCTTAAGTTTTGGGTATCTTTATATATAACAAAACAGTTAACAAAAAATTTAATTTTACCAAAAAACTGACTGTACTGTACATCTCGACATAAGGTTATATTTAGAATCTGAGTACTTACTTCAGCTAAAATTGGGAAAGAATATGTTTTCGTGGAAATTTAAATCATCTTCAAATATGAAATACCTACTGAGTTATACGGTGTACTATAAAGTTATGAACAAGTTTCTAGAAACAGAACAAGTTTATTGTGGTTTATATTTGCATAATGCTTATTATAATTTGATTCTAAACTACGCAAAACCTCGTGCAGAAATTATGTAATGTTGACCCATTTTTTACAGCCAGATAAGCAGTGGATGGTCGATTTGGATGACTTGGAAAATCAAATCGACGACGACACAGCAGCAATAATAGTTATAAATCCATCGAATCCTTGCGGTTCTGTATACAATAAGGATCATTTGAATGATATATTAGATATAGCATCGAGAAATCGAGTGCCTATTATAGCCGATGAAATATACGAGCATTTTGTGTTTTCGGGAAATGAATTCACAGCGATTTCTTCATTATCGAAAGATGTGCCTGTTTTAACTTGTAGCGGGCTCACGAAGCGATTCTTGGTACCCGGTTGGAGACTGGGATGGATTATAATACACGATAGACATAATATATTAGGAAAAGAGGTTCGCAATGGCTTGGCTAACCTAGCCACAAGGATACTCGGTCCGAGTACGTTGATACAGCGCGCTTTACCGGCCATATTGAAATACACGCCGCAAAGTTTCTTCGATGAAGTCGTTCTATTTATTGAGGTGAGTGGAAGGTTCCATGAGACAACTATTCCGGTATGTAAAGTGAGAATGACATTGTATTATTGTTTTATATAAAACAATTATATTTATAACTATAGATTATATTTTGTAATATGGCGATGTTACTTTTGTTAATTCAGTATGAATACTTTTTAAAGAAAACTTACGTTACTGTTTACCATGAAATTGGAAATATTTGTTAGCTTATTTACATTACGATGATAAACTAAAAATATTTTGCTCAATTTATAAGTAAATTTCAATAAGTGTTGAAGATACACAACAGTGGTTATTTTATGGGTAATGGTTTAATATTTAGTACGGTTACAGTGATTCACCGTATTATCTATGTTAATTCTAATTATTAATTCAAATTAGGCAAATTCGTTTTGTACGCTTAAAATAACGACGCTAATAGCCGCACACGCGTGTCGAAGTATTTATGGAAGAATTTCACAAAACCTTTTGTACCTATATTAACATATTCGTTAATTTCTATAGCATTCCTACACTTCATCTAATCCGAGGCAAACAAACTTCCAAGGCACCAATTTGATTTTGACACAATTACCATGTACAATCTTTTTTTTTAGAATCAAGCAAAAATGGCATTTGAGGAGCTCCGACGGGCTCCAGGCCTGCGTCCTATTATGCCACAAGGAGCAATGTATATGATGATAGAAATAAAAATATCGCTTTTCCCTGAATTTAAAAACGATCTGCAATTTGTAGAGCGAATGGTATCTGAGCAATCTGTATTCTGTTTACCTGGTAGGGTGAGTATCAGCCGATTTTTTTCTTGTTAAAGGTGGTAATGGACCGTTTACGTATAGGTACCTAACCGATAATCTTAAAGGCTTTATGTATTATTTGACTCTACAAAATCATTTTATAAGCGAACTTAACTGCCCTAGACAATCCCTACCTTTATAAGTCTGTTCCATTTATCTCACGACTATTAAGTAGTTTTTAAGTCAACCGTTTTATATGTTTTTAATTATGTTGAAAATACTAAGATTATGTACTATGTGAGTAATAGTAATTCTTTTTTTTTTCAGTGTTTTGAGTATCCCAATTTTATGCGGATCGTATTAACTGTACCGGAAGATATACTTCGCGAAGCGTGCCAGAGATTGGTAATATTTTGTAAAGAACATATCGATATAGGAGAAAAATGCAAGGAAATAGACAACAATATCATACCAGTGACGAACGAAACCGAATTTATTTGTGATAATTAGATTTTACACGTTCTTTTAAACACGTTGTTAATAAAAATGTGAAAAAACAGCGTTTTTTTTTTTTTATTTTAACTATTGATTGAACTGGAATAATTACCCTTATGTAAGAGCTACATTTTGGCGGATTCAGAAATAGGAAAACAAAATGCTGCAAATCACCAGAACATGTTTTATTCCTCAAATATAATTATTTCAAGTGTATCAATTTACAATTTTAACGATTATTCTAAAACTAATCAGCATTAAACTGTTTTGTTATGGTTCGACCCAAATAAAATATGCTGAAATAGTACCTATATTACAATTTCCTTATTCTTATGAAAAGAGAGTTATTTTGGCTTGTGTAAGTTTCTTATTAACATGAAAATCTTTTATTCGAAAAGTATAATTAAGTATTAATTGACCGACTTCCCAAAAGAAGGAGGTATTCAAGTCGTCTGTATGTTTTGTTTTTTTGTATAATATTATCGAATTTACGTAGAATGTAAAATTAAAATTTAACAGAAAATCCGAAACTTTTGTTCAACTTACATATAAAATAAAACGCTATGGATTTTCAAATATAAAAAAGCGTTAGAAAAATTTCACACACAATAAGCAAGGAACGTGCAATAAACAGAATAAATCGTGCAATAATGTTGAGTTCATTAATGAGCGCCGCAGCGATATTGGTCTAATCTCGTATGACTATCGCCATCTTTCCATAGCGCAAAGTCACGTCCTACTTTAAGGAAGCAACGCGCCAAGTTGCTGTCGCACGACCTTCCAATACAGGTCATCGTGTTATTGTAAAGACTATTAATATCGAGATTAACCCAGATCGCCAACACAATAAGCTTTTAAGGTGTAAAACAAATTACATTGTACAAACAACGCGGTTCTTTGTTTATCTAATAAAGCTTACATTCCTTTTACTTTATTGCGAAATGATAAGAGGTCAAACGTTCTTTATTAACCCGTGACCAATTTCATTGTAGATTATTGTAGTGTGCCGGCTTGTTCAGAGCTTGTTCCGGCAGATTTATATCACAAATACCCTACCGAGCACACCCAGCTTTTTAGAAGCCAGCTTGGCCTTGTCTTCCAAATGACCGCGAAACTGAACGTCACTC
>JAOCNA010000001.1:7004531-7016320 GCA_026546675.1 Papilio helenus
GGAGATATTCAAGATCAAACATGATTACTACGGCACGGCGATATCCACCCTCGCTAAGGTATGTACATATGTTAATTATGACAAATTCCTATAAAAATGCTAATAGTGGGATACCTTGTTGATTGTTTAGTTTCTTTGCAAGTTTACAAATAATAGTACCATTTTATCATTTCCTATCAGTTCAACTCACGTCCTATCAGTCTATTGCTTCACTGTTTGTATCGTATTGTGTTGTATTGCAGAGTGACATAAGCGCGGTAGTAGAGCAAGCCAATGACACTCACTTAAGCGCGTGGGCGGACATCTGCCGGCGGCACGACATCCCGCACACGCCGCTGGAGCCCGCAGCCGCCGCCGAGCTGCTGCTCAACAGGCAGCTCTGCCTCGCCGGCGCGCGCCTCGCCGCCCTGCTGCGCCCGCGGCACCCCGCACCCACCGCGCATGCACTCACACAGGTCACAACGCACACAACTCTGAACACACAGTAAAGAGTACACAACACTGAACACGCGGTACAGAATACACATCACTGAACACATAGTACATAGTACACAACACTGAACATATAGTACAAAGTACACAACACTGAACGTATAGTACAGAATACACAACAGAACTATCTAGTGTGGTTTTGTGAGAAGATTTTATTACAACTATGTTGTTAAAATAAATAGATACATAAATAAACAAACATTGTGCACACTCACATCACTATGCGCGCAAAACTGAGCATACTCACGATACTGAGCACTGAGATGAAACACCGAGTACATAGTACACAAGTGAAGAACACCACATTGAACATTCTCTACTGCACATATTGTTGATAATTGAAGTTTCATTGAGAAGACGTTGTTCAATATATCACAACTACCATTCTCTTTAAAACTAAAAACCTAGCAAAGCCCTTGCTTTTTAGGTCTCGTTTACATTCTAAACTTTAGTTTCCTTATTACTTCAGACTGTGTAGATATAGTTCAAGGTTTATTCTTACATCATTCTACCAACATAAAGAAAACTTACTAATGTTTTCGATACAAAATATAAACTAGTGAATGAAAAGATAATCCATTGAGACGCTACCAACTCATCTTTCAATCGTAAAAATAAAATTAGGTAACTAAGAATAATAAAATTTAATAAAGAAATTTAAAATCGTTAATTCCTAGACGGTGAGTTTAGTTTTAAAGTGTCATAATTTTCATTCATATATTAATCTTACCAATCTATATCTATACTAATATTATAAAGAGGAAAGGTTTGTATTCTTGTATTTTTGGATTTTTGTATGTATTGAAATAACTCAAAAACAATTGGGCCGATTCTAAAAATTCTTTCACTGTTAGAAAGGTCATTTATCTGTGAGTGACATAGGCTATATTTTTTTTTATTATTTTTTAATTTCACGCGGGCGAAGTCGCGTGCAACAGCTAGTTTTGTATAATTCATAACTATAGCTGTACTTGCTATAAACCTTGGCCTTTGAGCGTAGTAAAAAATAAGTGTTCGATTGTAATTTCATTTTAGACGAGTGTAAAAGTGTTAATCGCAATTTAATTGCCGATTACGCGCTTGACAACTGAACGAAAGATGTGATATAATCTGTATTTGTATTAAAAATGTAAAAAAAAATCAGTCATGAATAACACTCGGATAAACATAACAAATGTAATCAATGTTAAATTTAAATATCTTTTTTTCAAAAGTTTATTTTTTCTTGTTTTGACCATAAAAATCTTTATCAGTTAAAAAAAAACAAGTGTACGTTCTTAAAAATAATTTGATATTTCCCTAATATCTACGTTCTGGTTTCTACGTAACAAACAGAGCACCTACCTTGTTGATTGAAACGGACAACTGAGTAATACAAGTATTGTCAACATAGATAAAATATAATTCAACGATCAAAATATAAAAATAGTTTAAAACAACCACAATAGACGGCCTTACTAAATTTGATCTTTATCAGTTGACCTTTGCAATAAAAATGCAACAAGGACGCAAAATATCTGAATTTAATAAAAAACAAAACAACAGCGAGAAAACAAAATAAAACATTTTAATCAAACGCAACAAATTCAATATAGATAGAGACATATGTTGCACAATTAGGCGATAGATGGCAGTGTTGATCTCAATTTGTCCTTGCATTGAGAGTCGATATAAGATGCACTACCCTTAATAATCTCCATCAGCTGTGATATCTTAATGAATTCCCTTATAAATACTCTACATTTCTATTATTGACTACTAAACTACAAAATAACTACCTAGTAAAAATATGGCTGTTATTATCGATTAGATTACAATTATTTGCGCTCGGAGGATAAGTAGATACGACCTTACGTAAATAAAACTCAACACCTATTTACAAAAACTCAACTCTTTAAGGGCACTTTAATCTTTGATTACGGGATTTTACGTTTGCAACAAATAGGTAACAATAAGGAAATTATTTTAATTAATTATTTTTTAATACAATTTGAACCAATTCATATTCAGACTTCCACACTCCATTGTTTAGTTATTCAATTATTTCCGTAAAAGATATTTTGTCGTAAAATCCGTTGCTCTTAACCATAATGTGAACTACATTACTTCCCATGTCTACAGCATATTTTGTAATAATTTTCAAACATTACATTTTCTCCCACAATAAATTTTTCACACCGACGGCATGCAATCGGATATTCTGTAAGTATAACAAATAAGACATTTTATTCAGATGAAAATTTTACTTTATATGACCGATGGGCAAAGTATAAGTCAGCGCGGAATAAAAACATCTTGATTAGCCTATGTGTTCTTCCAGACTATGCTCTACATCTATGCCAAATTTCAGCGAGATGTTCTTAGTAAACTCAATTTTTTTATAATATTAGTAACAAGAGATGAGTTTCCATTATAAATAAAACTCTTGTATAAAAATCCCCTCCCTGTATTTGGATGAAACAGAGATAAAAATATGTTTTGACATAGAAAAAAATTTGGAATATTACGGTTATCTATGGCTCCCTCAATTTATATCCGGTATATGGCGATAGGCTTATCAATAGTACATTACAGATCTAGTAAAAAATAGGTTCTTTTTGATCGATCGTAGATAGCGATACTATCTGCTATCTGCGATCCATCTTACATTAGTAATTTCAAAATCAGAAACCAGACAAGTCACCATCTTAAAGCCTGTACAATATCCATTGATTTTGTCATCGGAGGATCAACTGGTGTTTTAAGTTAATTCTATCAGTACAATCTATTTTTCATTAAACCATTTTATCGATAAAAAAATCTCTAATCACCTTATAATCTATATTTTATAGATATTTAGGTATATCTAGCCATGACTTAGATAATTTCGTACAATGTCAATGTTTTGTTTTATAACTATTTATTGGATCACAAAATGGTTCCGTAAGATCAGAATGTTTTAACTTAAATATTAAATTGTTCTTAGCTGTTCAAACATTGCACGGAATAGCTAATCACTATTATGCCTTCAAAAGAACCAACATTAGCAGAAAATACGCCTCAAAATGCGTATGATTTTAATGGTTATTGTAAAATAATATTTGATAGCAAATTTGTTATTAACGTAGGTTGCCTTACAAAGAAATTTTTTACAAAAATACTCTAGATTATTCTACAAGACTATCGTTAAAAAAAGTCGCTGGTCTATTACATCGACTTTTCATACATAAGGACTATGCAATAAATTTTAGCGTCATAGCATAGCGTTTTCTATTTTTTTACATCCTGATTAAATTCCCATAGAAAAATAGAGCAATGTGCATAAAAAATTAAATAACGCGAGCAAATCTCGTGTCGTATGTGACCCACCTCAACTGACGTATCTGTCCTCGTAACCAATCATTCATCTTCTAAGTGAGAAGACCCTATTATCTCATTGATGAACGAAACCTTGTACTCGAAACAGACGAGGTCGAGTTGAACGAAATTTAGAATCTCCGGCGAGTTTTTGACCTCAACGTCAAGTTATCTTTACATAGATTATGGTTTTCGAAACTTACCCTCGTATGAAATTTAGATTCTGAGTAAGACTAAATGTAAGATTTATCCTAGAACAATTTTTGATTTTCAGTGGGTGCAACCATCTCTTAGTTTCTCTCCCTAAGATGGAGTTTCGCTTGGAGATAATGTAATTAATTATTGTTGATTTAAGGACTTTCAAAGGTTTTTAAGAACTCACTCAAAAACTCCTAAAGAGATAACATTTGATAAGTAGGTTTTAATTCAATGTACAATGTATTACTCAACAAAGTCATTTATAGATTTATTTGAAAACATTCAGGGCTATTTAATTATTTCATAAATATAGCGAAAGAAGTATGACTTGTGACTCTCAAAAGCATTTCAATTAAATAATTATACATTATATGATATACTACATATGATGGGAGTGGCCATATTGCTACCAGATTGCCACTGTTTGTTGTTACGTAAATATTACAAGAAACTATTTGCCGCGGCATCACTCGGAGAGGTAAATCTTTTTACTTATCCTTCAACAAACATGTTTAGCAGTGCATGTTTAGGATCCCAATAGGCTATATATTCTTTTTTTTAATTAATATTATAAGGTGGGATAAGTGGCCACCTAAGTCCGCGAAAATGGTGAAGCGACCGCTGCCCATAGACATCCGAAATTGCAGATGTGTTGCCTACCCTTAAACTATAGTGTCGTTTGTTCCTTATAGGAGAAATTCTACAAAAGCATTTGTATTTCTGTACAGATCTTTCTGCAATGCAAAACTCATGATAAAAGTAGAGTTGTAGGACAAACAGACGTTATGATGGGTCTTTTATAATATTAGATACACATATAATTGTTGAGTTTGTTCCACAGTACAAGCTTGTTTACTCTACAATCAGTTTACTCGATCAGTTGGCTGAGACGGTACATTATTTACTGATTACAACTAAACACAAATATTCCCAGCCGCCCTCAACGTCCACTGATAACTAGAGTCAATACATAACTACGTAAATATGTTTTTACATTCGTCAATACCTCTTGATCGTTGTTTTTTATGTATAAAATGGATGATTAAATTGAAAACATCTACGTGGCGTAAATTAAACTTTTACCAGAAACCGTCTCTACTGTAAGCACAATTTTTGCATTTACATTGAGTAACAAACTAAGGTTTTTTAACAGTTTTTTTTTAAAGATTTTTAGTTCTCTTATACAGAGATATGATGTCTGCAATTCAGATCAGATTCTCTTTATGGGTGGATAAAAAGTTGTAGCAACTTCAGAACATTCTACCAAAATCTTACCAACTACTATTTATAGTTGCTTATTTTTTTTTTTACTATCAAAAGGCGTCGTATATTACTAGAATTGTCTATTTACTCTATTTCTTTTTATTATTAAACTTCCTTAATCTTCTACTGTTTAAAATTTGTATTTAAAATCTAAATTATTTAAGAAAAAAGCGTTTATAAGACTTCCGTTACAATGGATGAACTATTTGTTCATGATTTCCTTAGAAAATGGAATATAAAAAAATGCATCGTGCCTGGCACGTAATACTTTAAGTACGTGACGATTGTGCCAGCTTCGATCTCGACACGCTTCAGCGATTCAAATATACTTGAAATTATATAACAACCTAGAAATAAATTCTGTCCAGAGACGAGACCTAGCAATTGGAGTATCATGTCCGGTTTACACTTGGCCAGTACAGTTGGACAGTTGCAATGGTCAGTCTTAGATTGTATGGAGTTACTGGCGCCAGTTAGTGTTCAGACTGTGCTACTGTCCAACTGTAATGACCCAGTGTAAATTTTCATAAAACATAAAAATTCATAAAACAATATAGGGTTTTCTATAGCAATGCGCGCTTCTTTTGTCTCTATGTTTTGTTTCAACAATGGATATGGATTAAGGATTGTGTTTTTCAATCCTTACGAAAATCTTCTTCAGATATATGCGTTAAGAGTTTTCTCCTTCCCACTTTTATTCGGCTATCTTCACGGCTTCATCTAAAATTAAGAAGTCGCAAACAAAAATCTTGATGTAACCTTTTAAAAAATAGTTAATTTACTTCCTTGCGATATTGCTAATATTGGATCAACAAGACTTTGCTATGAAAATATCTAAAGGGCCACTGTGTAATACTTATTTCTTAATTGTTTCCTTTTTTAATTATTGCAATAATTTGGAAATATTTAAAAATTCGAAGTAAGTAATTTTGAGAAACTTTTCTCAAAGGTTTATGCGATTGTAGTGTTGTGAGACAAGTTTGTAAAAGGCGCCATCTAGTTAAATATTTACGAAGCTTATAATGTACTTTTAGTAAACGTCTATACAGCATCTTACTCATCAGAGAAAACTCAAACATTAAAGTATTAAAATAAAACAAATAAATAATTAGGAATGTTCAGATACGAAATTTATTACAATTTCCATAATCTAAGTCAATAATAAACTTAACCTAAAAATGAATAGGAATCAATATCGACCACTAACATTATGCAAGGCAGATCAAAAATATCACGCTAAAACAGAGCGCAAATAACAAAATTCAGATCACTATCACGATCATAACTCCTTAGAATTTTCTGGAAGGCAGAGGAACACCTTCGAACAGGTTAGATTAAAAGAATCACAAGCGGACTGCAACCACGTCAGTTTATCTTTCCGAACCACAAACACGTAGAAGAAAGGTACACCAAGAGCGATAAACGCGACTCCAATTCCGACTTCCATTGGATTTTTAAAGCATGAGAAGACGACGAGGAAAGTGCAGACGACGAGAAAGATCATGGGGAAGAGTAGACTGACTCGGATGGGTCGGTGTAGTTTCGGGTGCGTGTACCGCATCCAGAGCAGGCCGGCTACAGAGCACAGGATGAAGATGGCCTCCACCGCGGTCACGTAGATCATCAGCGACTCCACATCGTTGTACATTAGCAGCACTAATGTTACCAAACACTGCAAAAAACATACAAAATTATTTACAGATAGAATAGAAAATTTAATACGTATGAGGTATAGTCAGTGAAACTGGCGGTGTTTCTCTGATTCCTCCTGATGTTGCAAACGTTTGAATATTTTGAAACGAGACGCGGAACAAATACCAATACAACTCAGCTTATAAATGTATCTCTACGGAAAACAAGATTAGTGATACACGGCTGGTTTCTTCGTTTGCACTCACTGCTATGTAAATAGTTATTTGTAGGAAGGCGAAGTTTGTCTCGTTGCAATGAATAATGCAATTTTTTTTGAAGTGGAAAACAGCGGCTTTCCACGACTGTGTGTGTAAGGATTTTTAGTTTTAAACATCTATAATAACTTAGTTTATCATTGAAACAATTTTAATTTCGCGTACATCCATAGTTATCTCGCTTTTGTCGCTCATCTAGAATCTAGGACATGTTGACCTCTTGGCGACGTATTTGATATTTAAATAAAATCACAACATTAATATTATACAAAACCAGTGATATTTTAAAGCAAATTAGTTTAAATAAATTGCAAATAACGTTAAAAGTTGCCATGACATTCACGTTAAACATGCTCTGTATAAACTAAGTCTGTTGTTTTGATTACAAATGGACGGTAACAAAAAACATTATCTCACCATAAATATTAACGACGGCACTGGGGTCAGCCTCCTAACATCTATCAGAGATATAACTAATGGCAGATGACCATTCCGAGCACCGACGAAGAACAACCGCGAGGAGGCGTAGATAGCTCCGTTCAGGGAACCGAAAGTGCAGAGAGCGACGAAGAGTGGCATAATCCATGATACCACGCCGAGGATCTTCTCGCTAAATGTGACCGCGACTGCTTCGGACGCGTGTATTTCTGCGTTAGTGAGCACCGCGAAATACGCCACGTTGGTGAGCGCGTACACAATTGTCACCACTGGCATTGATATGCATATAGCTCGTGGTAAATTTCTGAAAAAAATATCACTTATGAAGTACATTGTGAGAAACATTGTACGAATAGAATCACAAGGTAAAATCATCTAATACATGTAAAAACTACTTCGAAAATAATCGTAAGTTTCCAAAAAGTTTTTGTACAACCACGACTTTTAAAGTCCACAGTTATAGTGATTAAACTAATGTCAATTATGGTCAGTTTCCCAGCTAATTTTAATCATTCGTTAGTTATTTTAGGTTGATAACTTCATGCGTTTCCGAACTACTTGAATTTTACTCCTTTGAAATTTAACAACATAACACTAATGAATCACTAAGTAATGATATAATACATGGACTTCAGAAACCCAGCATTAGTAATCTACTTACTTATAAGGTTCTTTAAGTTCTTCAGTGACGAAATTTAGATAATTCCAGCCGGAGTATGAGAAAAGGCCAGAATAGAACGCGATAGCTATATCCCCAGGTGCCGTTTTCGTGCCTTCCATCATGTTTTCGAGGTTTTCGGTGTGGCCAGAGAATAAATACCAGAGACTGGCGAAGAATGTGACGAGTAGTGCGAGGATCTTTGCAGCTGTAAATGAGTCTTGTACCCTGGTCACCCATTTTACGTTGTAACAGTTGATTGCTGTTAGGAAACCTGTAAAATGGTAAAAGATGCTGTTAGAATCAACAAAATCGACAGTAAATTTCTTAGTAAATTATATTATAGAGATTGTTAAACAAAACGCTTTGTATTTTTCATGATTTAAATCTTCCGAATTATATTAGATTTATTTTCTTATCGTATCAAAAGGATTAATGTATCGTGATTATTGATTACTTTTGTGAATGTATTTCTAATAAGAAAACAGAACTAATGGAATGCTGATGATAAAAAACCATTTAACAAAGCATGTCATGTTTGTAAGAGCCGTGTTTGAAGCTCACATCAATTCGAGACGGCACAAAAAGACTATAAATAATTTTCGGAACTTAATCTCGTATGCATCGTATAGTCGGTTTATTTTTAAATTGTATGGTGGAGAGATTACGAATAAAAGATATTTTTAATACGTATAATTTATGACCAACTAGCCTTCGCCCGCGACTCCGTCCTCGTGGAATTAAAAAAAAAGTTAGTAGCCTCTGTGTTCTTCCAAACTATACTCTACGTGTATGCCAAATTTCATCGAGATCCTTTCAGATGTTTAGGCTACAAACTCTAACAAACAAACATCCACCAATCCAAACTTTCGCATTTATAACATTAGTAAGAATTATCGGCATGGAGAGTTTATATGCTGTTTGTAAAAGTGAGAAGTGACGTTTTATTTTAGAACGAAATCATTTATACGAACCATAAACGTTAATTTTCATCCCAAGGAATTATCTATGATGTAATTTATTTTTATAAAATGAAAAAATCATAATGGTGTTAATACATTTAAGCGTTGTAGGGTACTGGCCCTCTGTTAGACATCTGTTCAACTTCACCCTAAATAAACTGAAGGTCAACGAGTCTTTAGCATTTTAGTTTAAAGAGGATACAATAGCCTGAAGCCCTAGCGAATTGCTCGTGACTCAATAACAAACGCTCCCTATTCAAACTAACAAGGCGAAGAATTGTTAGGATTCAATTTTAAACTCAAGAATAGTTTCCGGTCCGACATCTTAACACATCGGGATCTCTCGTAATATTCTCAACATAGACACGTCTTAAATACTGCAAAATAAATTTTATACAGAACAATTTACATCTAAGACCTTCAGAATTTCACACGCCCATATCGGACAAAATGAAGACTATAAAATGTTTTTGACGCCTGATTTCTATATTTTTTAGAATGTATTACAACAGGGGTTTACTGAAGTAATTTTCTACAAATCCATAAGATCTTTAAACAATTATTAAATGACTCTAAGTGCGTTAAATTGGCAGTAAAAGTGTAATAACGATAAGGTTTTATTTGTCAAAAGATATTCTAAGATCGTCGTGACACTGAACGTATAAATCGAGGGCAGGCAATCTGTTCCAATCTTAAGTGCCCTTACGCCGTAGAATGGGATAATTCCTTGTAATAGTGTAACAGTTAACAGCTCACAGCACGGTGCGGGAGGAAGCCCTCATTATCCTGTCAGCGGCAATCGACCGGGCCGCTTCGTGTCGTGCTAAGACGACACAATCCACGCTTATATCTTGTCTTGAATGGCACAAACTCGCTCTTATCACTGATAATCCTAATCCCATTTACATACTGTATGGTAAAATTGGACAAAGTTACCACATTTTTTAAATATCTCTACCATATGACGCTGCAAGCAAATCCATACTAATATTATAAAGAGGAATGATTTGTATTTTTGTATGTATTGAAATAACTCAAAGACTACGAGTCGATTTCAAAAATTCTTTCACCATTAAAAAGCTGCGTTATCAGTGAGTAATATAGGCTATACTTTTTTTTAAATCAACGCGGGCGAAGTCACGAGCAACAACTAGTATTTAATATATTGAGTTACCTGGCTAGTTATCCGTAATACATTATCCAAAGAACCATTAATTAAAAAAAATGAACATAGAGGTATTTTTCTTCCGCACGTTATTTTAGTTTTACTCAAACTATTTACGGAATAGTATCGTTTTGTAATACCAATGTTTGAACTAAAAAAAATGTTATGATAACGATTAAAAATGTTTATTTTAACCAGTATACTGGCAAAAGTTTAAATGAGGCTTTACAACTGTGACAAGGCTATATTTTTATCAAAACAAAAAACTTTGTTGACATAAAACTTACGCTACTGATAAGATTTCCATTTCCAACTAATGAAAATCTTGAGTAAACAGTTCGGGTATCTCAGCTATTTTCCCGCCCAAATGTTTCTCTACGATATTTATTTATAGATAAAATATCTACGTTTTTGCGAATTCTTTTAATTTGAGTTTGGTTACAGATAATAAATGAACCTTGTCATTTATCTGAGTGTCTAGCTGCACAACGCTTTTTTTGTTGAAATATTAGTAAATGCCTTTTCTCCTTCTCGAAGTATGGACGATAACACATTTTAGTTGTATTTTCACATACTTTTCAATGCTACATAAGATAATTAATAAAAATCATAAGAAATATTGCTTGATTTAACCCTTTTTTCATTTAGGGCGTTGTGGGATTAACAACTTTCTTAATATAGAAACATTGAGTGTAGTTTGACACAAGACGAAAACCAGTCGGCAGTATGATTGCAAACATAAATCAAAAGTCGTTTTTTCACTGCCAAAATACTTAAGAAACAGTTCTGGGAAGTCGTGATGTAGGAAATAAATAACCGAAATTCGATTCCTGGAAAAGAAACCGGTCCCCCGCATGGGGTGATGCACTTTAATGCGGCTTGTCCAGAAAAGCAATGCGTCGAATTTGTAATGAGTAAAAGAAAAAAAAATACACTCGTTACACGTCCAAAGATTATATATTTCCTATATAAAATTATGGTACGTTGGACACTTTACATATTTAAAATTAAAATAACCGAAATCAGTTTATGATAGCGAAAATGAAAAGTTTATGTGCCAATTTTTTAAATGACTGAATTTCAAACCCTTGTTTTTTTAATTCTTTTAAACTAACCGTTAATAGATGTTTAATAATCATACTTATATTATAAATTCGAAAGTTTAGATGGATGGATGTTTGTTAGAGTTTGTAGCCTAAATGGCAGAACGGATTTCGATGAAATTTGGTACAGATGTAGAGAATAGTCTGGTAGAACGCATAGGATACTCAATTTTTTTTTTAATTCCACGCGGACGAAGCCGCGGGCAAAAGCTAGTATATAATAAACTCGTTCATACATATTGTGCAAACGGTGAAATATAATATACG
>JAOCNA010000001.1:7027526-7040178 GCA_026546675.1 Papilio helenus
TCGCAATGACTCCCGAAGGTTCCCCATTAACTAGATCGGTGACATATTCCCCGGACAATAAACCAGAAATTGACCCCATATAATTTGTATGGTTATGGTGGATTATTAATATTATTTACAGTTTTAACTGTTTCGCAATGTTAAAGTATGCGATAACTTATTATTTGCAGATCAAGATCGCATCCTCGGTTGTGTCTAACCAAGCAGTGACAAAAATAGTGCCTATTTATGTACATACGGTAATTCTTGGCATAAATCCAATTAGGTTGCATGTAGGCACCAACCTGCCTGAAAACATGTATTGTTAAAAACTGAAAGTATTATTGAATAAATTAATCTATTACCTGAATGTAAGTGAGCCCTGTTTCTCTCGAGAGATATTTTTTCTCCTCCCGGTTTGGGTAAGGATTGTCTCTCCGTCGAACGAGCCAGTCTTTCAAATATCGTTTAATTTCTGGTGTGAACAGCCTCTTCTGTGGCCGCTGACCTGCCACTAAGCTTCTCCTGTAAACATGAAACTGTAATGTACTTTTTATTGAAACAATTAATGCATCAAATGTTCGTATTGTTTGTGACGAGCGCGACTGAAAGGTCAGTTACATATACATACTTAATACGTATGTGACGCACAAAGAAAATAATATTCCAGTACTAGAATATGAAAGTAATGAGTCATCGACTAACCGAGTATATCTCCTGTTTCGCACCGGCCTCAAGGACTTTCCGCTGTCTTTGGACGGCGATCCATCCATGTTTGCGTCTTTCGTCTCCTGATCTCTTTGAATAAGTGTCATCGGATTACAGTCTTCCTACGTTCTTTTGCGCACAATAAAATACGGGGAATTCAAAAAACAATATTTTTTAGTATTCAGCCAAGTGCGTGCGAGCACGTGCGATGGGCCCGTAGCTTGCGACACGACTCGTGGCCCGAGATGTTGTCGCCGTGGGGGATGCTTACTGATCTATTAAAAAATAAAGACATGAAGTCATAAATAGAATCTGGTTAAGGCATGCGTTTAATCGAATCGAACATGAGATGCAATCGATTGCTGATTTGATATCTATGTACCGATGTAATAAAACACGATGGTCACATTCCACGGATAATTTTTGGGTGTTATTAGTCAGGGCACATTTTACCGCGTTTTAATTGAATATGTTTGTAACTTTTATTACAGAGCACATTGTGGACTTTATTCGAATACCTTTGTTGCGAGTAATTGTATTCAGTAATCATCATAAAAAACAAAAAACATGTTAACTGTTACGTGTTCTATCGAGGTCAATGTTCTGGTCTGTTCACATTTAATATTTTCGTCTGATATCTTCGTTAGGAGCATTCACAACGAGACAACTAACTAAAGGTATATATGTAAGACTTTGTTTATAAATTTTTATTATTCAAATGTACGTACCTGTTTGTGGGAAAGCTCGCGGGTTGTGTGAAAATGGCGTCGGATAAACGGGCGAGAGCGACGGCAGCGCCGCGGCGCGGGCGCAACGTTTTGCTGCAAATTCATGTTATTTCAGGATGTCTCCCGCGATGTCTTCAAACATCGTTCAAACAACAACACTGAACATGTTTTTTATTTAACTCGTACAAATTCAATCAAATGATACAAAGTAATGGTATTTCTTGATTATCTTTATTATTTGAGTATGCACGTTTATTTCTTTTCGCGGTTATTTTAGATAAAATGTGTAAACAGTTCGATGTTTGTAATTTGATACCATTGTAGGAAGATCACTGATTTGTGACTTGTTTTTAAAGAATGAAAAGAGGAGTGGGAGTACCCAGTTATTTTATCATCAGGTTTAATAGTAAAAGTGTTATTTATTACTACTCTATCATGCATGCGGATTTTATTATAAACATGAAGTAAAAATTGCGTAATTAGTATCGTTAATTGTTTCTTAATCATTGTTTCAAAGACAAGATATGTGTGTTGTTTAGTAAGACATAAGATGTAAGATGCCAGTATTATTGTTTTAATTTTTTTTGGACCCCAGCTAAGCTAATCTACTCCAGGTGCCTTTTTTTCTGGCATTCGTTGTAACCACTATAGAAAAAATGAAGTCCCTCAACATTACTCAGTTGGGGAAGAAATTGTTTTTACTGTTTGAATAAGATCACAAATAATTTTAATAGATATAGGTTGGATAAGTGTGATAACGGCCTATATTAGGCTGTAGTTGTAATTTATAGTATGTAATAGTAGATAGTTAAATGTTTATTTGACATATGAATCAGATTAATGAATAATAATGCGTTGTCAGTAAACACGTGTATGTAAAACATCACATCGCACGTGCTAGCGTTGCGGTTGTACACACGTTCTAGTATTTTGCTGTATCAGTGAACATTTTTTTTTAAATTTTAAGTCATTGGGTTGGGTTATAAGCAACGCAAACTCTATATGACATTGATGTTTGTTGTAATAAAACAGTTGCTATTTAAATCTGTATGAGGATTTTAGTTTCGTCATTGTTAACACCTTTGTATATGAATTTTTACATTAGTGGTATTTTTATCCTATGGGAAATTATACATCTGTATTGAAATAAATTGAGACGCAGGTTTCGTCAAAGAAAACCGTCTCTACTGTAAACAATCTGCATTACCGCTAGTTACTACAAATGACGCAACTAAAGTACTGTCTGACATCATCATGTCTTCGTCAAGTAACAAGCAGATTATATGATCAATTTATTTAACAGCAATATGTATGAAAAATATTTGAATCTATGCATAAATGAATTGAAATAACATTGGGAGCAAAATATAATTCAAATTGTAGTTAAAGTTGATTTAATTTTCCCGGGCGATTTCCGTTGAGTCAGAACATCAGAATAATGGGCATATTGTGACTAATAAAGCTGTCTCTTTTTCTCTTATAACAATTGCTATCTGTTTTCTTTTTCTAATCGCGCACAGCTGGCCCGGCATCGGTTGCATGCTACATAAATTCACACAGCCACACATGCGCCGCGGCCGTCCCTCGGTTCGTTTGTATGACATGCTGCGAGCGCTCGCGTGTTTCACAGTTTGACGTGAACTTGGTTACTGTTTTGCCTGTACCACCACTGTTAAATATAAAAATGTCCACCAAAAGTGTGTTAGTTAAATAGAAAATACCATAGTGGTCAGAACAAGTCAAGCACAGCAGTTACGTACCTTGGTCGATAGTAAAACGCGGGCATTTCTCGTAAAATCCACGTGCGTTGTGTTTACCGGTGTTTATTAGTTGATTGATTTTTTACGTTATGGGTGAAGAAATACCAAACGGGGACACGAAAGTAGTTTTAAAACGAAAAATAACCCTATTCAATGGTGTCGGTATTATAATTGGTACAATTATCGGGTCTGGAATTTTTATATCGCCGACTGGAGTGTTCAAATACACAGAGTAAGTACGACTTATATTTTCCCGCCTTTTTTATATTTAGGGAGAATTAATTATTTTATGGCTTTACATAAATTATGTGGATTTAAAAAGTAATATATTATTTGATAAATTATAGCAATGTTCATATTAAGATTTAATATCATATATGTGACCATTTTTTTTAAATAAGTTTTTTCACCCATCCTCCCTTGAGTTGTTTTTATAGAGCATTTAAACTCACCAACTATAACCTAAAATATGTAGACACAGCCACAGTAAGAGGAAGTTCAATAACACATTTCTAGCTACATCCCTGTGTATCTCGTATTGTACTTTGACGTCTGTTTGATTTATTGATTTTATTGGGGTAATAAAGAAGTTATTGTCATTGGTCATGGCTTAAAAATTAAGGTTTTTTTTTTTTTAAATTAAACATATTTCACATACACACGGTTATTAACATTTATTCGTGTTTCCTGTGATTATATAAATAAAGCTGATTAGTAACTGAAATATTACATAAAAATTTCCTCATTGTGCGAAAACTTGCGATCAGTTAAGGGAGTTAATTTATTCTCCTTACTGAAATGTGACTAGTGAAGAGTGTCGTAGTTATTAAGCGTCTGTCCGATCTATCATCGTTACGTCCAGGGTCGACCCCGCCGTGTACCAATGTGCTTTTCAATTTGTGAATTTCATACATTTCTCCGGCGTTTTTACATTGATGCAACTTGTATATGTCCGCGAAGACATTCAAAGTTATATGTGTAACAACCCGCATTGTGCCACTGTGGTTAACTAAGGCCTAGTCGTCCCTCAATTAGGGTAGCTTTAGATCCCTCGTAGGTTCCTTTCTCGAGTATCGTGTATTGCGAATACTGTATACAATAAATGTTTAGATCAACTTTATCTTTAGTCAATGATTTTCTAGATCTATCGAAAAGTCAATCAATATATAAAGATTTCATAACGTGAAGTAACGTGAAGACAGAATTGTTATTAATAATGGTAGGAATCGTGTCAATTCGGATTGATTTGAAAGGATGGCAGAAATATTAAGTTTTCTCTTGATTCAATGATTAATAGTTCTTCTTGTTAGAAAAATAGCGTGACTATTAATAATTTGTTACAATGTTGACTATTATATCATGACAGAAAGTTTTTGTGAATTTCGACGTCTAATAGTGTTTGTCTTTACTTTCCATGAAGTTATAACACTTTTTTTTGTAATTGTTAACGTCTATTAATATTAATCAGTTAGACCTAAGTGCTAATGATCGTTAAGTTAGCGTGCACCTTTTTAAGTTGAAGCGGTCGTGCGAACAAGTTACTAATAGGGCCAAGGTTGATACGACCACAAATCAAAGTAAAATCTACACATATAAATTGACAATTTTAAGATTAAGTTTGCACTAATATTTATAGTACTTGTATTAAATACCTTACTTGGTGTGGAATTTTTTTGGGCACACATTTTCTTATGACAAAATGTATTCTTCAGAAATGTGCGAACACGTTCTCCGTACATATTGTTAAACTTGCGTGCAATAGATTCCATAAGTTGAATTTCAAGACCATAAATTCCTGTAAAAACCTTTCCATGTATGCCTTCCGTTAAGTTGTGTACCTTTATATTACTCAGCGGAGTGTGGAAGGTATTTTATCTCCTTTCTCATTCATAATAATTCAAGACTCATCATCATCAACTTGCCCTTATCCCTACGGAGGGTCGGCACAGTATGTGCTGCTCTTTCTTTTCTATCTGTTCTTTTCTTCTGCTATCTGTCCCCATCGTCTCCTCGACAAGACTCTAAACTAAAAACAATTGTTTCAGATCGGTAGCAGCATCATTGATAATATGGTTAGCCTGTGGTCTGCTATCGACGTTAGGAGCGCTGTGTTATGCAGAACTGGGAACTTCCATCACGAGATCCGGCGGTGACTATGCCTACATTTACACGGCGTTCGGTCCTCTTCCGGCGTTCCTGAGGATCTGGATAGCGCTGCTCATTATCAGGCCTACCACACAGGCAATAGTCGCTCTGACCTTCGGACATTATGCGGTGAAGCCTTTCTTCCCTGAATGCGATCCGCCCCAAGATGCCGTGAAGCTGCTTGCTGCTGTTTGTCTGTGTAAGTTTTTAACATGGCTGAAAGGTTTGGTAGATAGATTTTATCTTCATACAAGGATTCTAAAGGTAAATTGAAGCTTCTCAACTCTACATAAAATTTGACGCTTGATTATTATGTAAATTTACCAAATGGTTCGCACACTGATAGCAACAGCTTTTTGAGTAGGTTGGCATGTCATTTGACCCCAATTATTCGTTTGCGGCGTCTCAACTTACTGATACGTGATCATATAGTTAAAAAATCACGGCTACCATATAAAAATAGTTTGATTTGAGATTTTTGATTGTTAAAATAAAAAGGAAAATGATTGATCCGTGCTTGGAAGGACCATGTTTTTAATGTTATGAAAATCATTCAAATCTTTGCATTTCAATGATATTCATAACATCATAGGTTGCATACTAAGATAAACTATTCAACTAATTAATTTGTCGCTACTTAATTGCATTTCGAGAACAATCTAAAAGGGCGATTTGAAGAGTAGAGTTATGTTTCGGCGCCGAGTAGACGCTGTGAGAGTTCTCATGTGCGAGGCACGTCTTTCCCAAGTCGTTAAGATATCATTAGACGGTCATTCTCTCATTACCAGCATAGCTTTCTTATCCATTATGTGTTTATATGCTTTAATCACAATGCACTATATTCTAATATCACAAAAGCACTTGTGACTAACGATTATCGATTATGAAAATATGCTTATCATCATTATAAACATGGTTTGATTTTGTTATGAATTCTTTAAGCTGTGCAATTTTGCAATAATGTTTAATTAGGTAATACAATAAAAGTGTAATTTAGAACTCAAACTCGGGTTTTCAGTAGCTTGTGACAAGATACTAAATGAAATAGGATATAATAACAAAAAAAATATATACAGACGAATTGAGTACGTCCTTCTTTTGGGAAGCCGGTCAAAAATAAAAACTTTATTTGTTATAATTAAGAAGTTTAAAACGTTATTTTTTTTATTTTTTTTTTATTTTCGTTAAGCTAGCGCTTGACCACGATCCCACCTGAACAAAGATATTATATTCAAGTTCGTAATATTACTATTGAACTGTGACGAAAATGAAATACATAACAAGACCTTTCTTATTAATGTTGTTTTGAGTCTGAATTCCTAACTATCAAGTTACAGCGATGATTCAATAGATTATTCCAGTCACTTATGATTATTTTTATGTCTCGACGGACGGAAAGTTTTCGTCGGTGGAATTTTAACGATTTAAATTACGCACAAGCAATTTAATATTGAAAGGTACGCTTAAAACTCGGTTGGAACTGGTACAGAAGAATCTGGAAAGGCTATTATAGAATACAGCTTTTAGGTTCCGATGGGAAGTGCCGGCATTAGGTTTTTGCTTTTGGGCGACCGCCCAGGGCACCTGACAGGGTATCCACAGGTCTGCGAATTACTCTTAACCACCCTAACCATGATAAAAAATATGGCGCTGTCTGAATCTCGCCCAGGGCGCTAGTGGAGCTAGAACTGTCGATGAATTCTTGAAGTTTCGAACATGAATATATTGTTCAATAATCTAGCTTTATATATTCAGAGTTAACTTATTAAATACTAATATTATGCTATTTACTGCGTTGGTTTTAATATGCCATAACTCGGACTTCGGTGCAATGTTTTGCGTAGTCTATTTTAAGTTTGTTTTTCACTGGTCCCCTCTGGACTGCCGTACGGACCATCACATGTTATTAAATAAACTATTTAATTTATTGATGTTTTTACTTGTGATATAATCATCCCATTTAAAGTATAATGTCATCCGGGGATTTGATACCCGAAGCATTTTTCCGACCACAGCGTTACAATGGCAGCTAAATAGACTTGTTTACAGTTTATTCGGTATGATTGCGATTTTCTTACCGGTCTTTAACAATGTTGTTTACAACGAATACGTGTAACATGGTCCGATTGGATCGAACTTTAAAAAAAAAAATTTTTTTTATAAAATTAGACAATTATCCGGTAAAAATATTGTAAAATTATAAAAGTGGCTGTCTGAGTTAACCATTAAAACACATCCTTATGAAATGGCTTGTGAATCGCATACCGTGCCTCTTATGAAGTATACCTCGCTTTATATTGGAATTTATAGCAGTAATACAATGCTAAACAGTTCCTAATGCTGATATGAGGGTCAGATCTATAATGCACCTTAATTGCTACATAATATAGACGTTAGGCAGTTCTTTACTATCTGCTCATACCCAATGAAACATTAAAGACACTGCATTACCAGTACTGAAATAATGTATTGAATTACCTGTGTGCGCTATCTTAAGGAAGTTTTGCATACAAGTCAGCGGAGAAACATGTTATGTAGGAAATATTTAACCTACATACAGTCCCCCATTGAATATTACGTATCACTTGGGGAATTCCCATTTACATGTAATAGAGTACTGATTTTTATGGTAATTTACCCGTAGCTATATAACAGCGATTTTCTAACATAAACTATAAAAAATAAGGACTAGAATTCATTGACAACAAAGAGAATATTATTGAAATATGTATCATTATTTTTCTAATCGGTTACGTTTTATTTTTCATTCACACATTACACATCTATTTATCTTATACTAACAACTGCTCGCGACTTCGCCTGCTTGAAATAAAAAAAAAATGAAAAACATAGCCTACGTTACTCACTGATAACGTAGCTATTTAATGGTGAAAGAATTTTTGAAATCGGTCCAGTACTTATTGATTTATTTCAAACAAAAATACAAATCTTTCCCCTCTATAATAATAGTATAGATTTGCAGTATTATTATTCAACCAAACGATTGGTTGTATTTATAAGTTTTAATAAAATGAATTGCTGTAATTTATTACATTCATACTCAATGTTATTTTACAATAATAATATTCTTTTAATAGTACATCTATAATGAGCACGCAACATTGTAATTACGTTAGTGTTACTAAAAATAATAATAAACATTATTAATATAACAATTATTAATGACATGAGTAAGATGGCTTACTTTAAATCTGTCAGTATTTGATGAAACGATATTACCCGAGTCATATTTATTATTAACTTGTGCCAAAGGTTTTACTCGGGTTTCTAGGATAAAGAGTATGGCCCTTGTCTACAACTGACAACCACAATAACACTCAAGTTCGTATCCTAGAGGGTCAGCAGAGGTGTAAGAGAGGATACTGTAGGTATACTGAAGTACAGACATAAATAACAATTTTTATCAGTACTACACTATTATACGTATAATAATATAACCCTAAAACATGTATGTTGTGATACTTTAAATTATTAATACCAATAAAATCGAAACCCATTACAAGATGTATCAATTTAGAGATAAATGGAAGCTAGTTGAAATAGAGGCCCAATTATTCCATTGATCTGACTCCATTTACCTCAATAGTGGAACTTCCTCTTAACCTAATTATTGGTCATCGGATCAATATGCCCAGTAAACGCCAAATAACTATTTATTACCATTTTTTTTTTCTTTTTTTTAAATATTAGTAGATTTTTTTGTTAATTTGCTAACATTTCCTTTGACCATTCCAACTAAGCTCTAGGCTTGTGCTAGGATATAGTTCACGACAATAGTTGAATGGCGGGATTCGAACCCTCGACTCCAAGATCGGTAGTCCGTACCCCAAACCATTAGACTTTTTTATCTTACTTAACTTTGTATGAAAGAAACAAGCTAGTGATCTAATCAAGCATGGTTTTAGTTTCTTTAATTATAAAATCACGGTGATCCTGACCAGAATGTACTCATTTAGGTAACGAATGTTTTATCAAGTAGATATTTTGAGGTAGATAACTATAATATATTGCAAATAAAACAGCATCTAAACTCGTCGAATACAGTTACGCTTTTCGAAACTCTTAGCCACGGTACTTGAATACCAATTAAGCCTTTCATTTAGCGTACGAATAGTCTAATTTGCGAATGGTCAATACATTCAGTGTACGAGATATTGCTCGATGTTTAACATAGTTCTATGTATTGACTTTTAGTTATGAAATGCTGACATAAATTGATTATTATCACTAATAAAAATTCTTCCTTCTTTCTAGCATCTTAAACACGAAGTTCTCATTATTTTAGAAATTTAAGTATAGTGAAAACGTAATTTATTAGAATTGAAAACTATAACAGATACATAAATATAAGTTAAAATGGTACGAGTATATAATCTCTTCCTTCCCTGTAGTACATAATATCTTCAATCACAGACGTTATTACCTTTGTTGCATCACCTTACTGCAATCAAATGATGATTTAAAATACATTCTGTTAATGCATAATCTTTGCCTAATACTTCCTATTTATTTATTATACACAATACGTACAGAATAAGGATGTGTAATTTTAAATCAGTATTACATCATATTTAACTTCTTATGATCTCCCTCAGTGAATTTATACGACTCTGAGGTGCAAATATTTCATTTGCAGGTGTCCTGACAGCGATCAACTGCATCAGTGTAAGGTGGACGATGCGTATCCAAGATGTTTTCACCTCCTCCAAACTGCTTGCTTTAGTCATCATTATCATCGCCGGCTTGTATTACATCTGTATTGGTAAGAGATGCTTCATCATAATTGGTGTATGTTTAATGTTATACGTAGGTCTTAATAAATACAACCAAGTATGTGTTATTTGCAGCTTTTAAAGCGATTCACGTTTGCGTTCCCAAAGACATGAGTTTTAGACATTACGCGTCTGAAAATTTATATTAAAAACAAAGTCCAATGACATATTTATCTTCTTCAAAAAAGAGTATTCCTTGTTAAATAATTGTAAATTGTTGTTATGTTGATAATGAATCAATTATCGAAGTTGTTATTTAAACAATCGCTATGTTTTGTTTTGATAACTGCGTGTAGCTAAAAGTCAGGGTCTTTGAATATGAGTTCCTGGTACTTTTTCTTCCAATGAATATTAAAAATATACAACGATGCTTTTCTTGAAAAATAGTTGAAATTATTTAAATTCGGCTCGAAGGACCAAATGATTTAAATCCGTTGGTTTCTTAAATAGAATGTATGAAATATATAAAATACAATACAACATTTCTCTATTTAAGTTTTGAAGGTAGAAACTCACTGTTAACTAATAATTTTAGTATTGTTATTCTAACTTGTTAGACTTTCATTCTTATTTGTTTTAGGTCACACTGAAAACTTCCAAAAGCCTTTCGAAGGTAAATACGACACTGGAAGTATTGCGTTGGCGTTTTACTCTGGTCTATTCGCATTCGGCGGTTGGAATTACCTTAATTTTGTCACTGAAGAACTGCAGGATCCATACAAGTAAGTTATAATCGCTTTTCTAAACTGTGACGGTAGTACTTACATTGGCGAGGGACTTGGATCTAGATGTGTAATTATAGAAACTTCGAATCCCAAACAAGTTACGTGTATATGTTACGTGTAAACCTAAGCAGGTCATATTTCAATGATTTTTAATTAAAAACACGCATAATTGTTAGTTAACTTTATCATGGTAAAACAAATGAGTTTGAAACAATCTATTGTTTCCTAATCCACCAAAAACAATTGACAGTTGCAATATCTTCATACAAGGGATCTACTTGTTCGTACATTTTCCTAATAAATTACTTGTGAGTAATTTCCGTATTACGCATAGAGCGAGACATCTCGAGGCCGGGGGATCTGTCGGTGCGGAACTCGGTCAAGTGCAATCGTATCTGCCGACACTCATGTGTTATCGCAACATCTAAAATTATTTTGTCAAAGGCGTAATGTTAATGATAGAGCTCGCAATAATATAAGGCCCTGTCTATGCCATGATAAGCATGTTGACACAAGCGTAATGAAAATGCGGTACCATAGTTGTTAAATGTAAAAATAATTTCGTATGTAGAGAATAGGTAAGAGCAGTAAATACTTTTATTTCGTACTTTGTTGGTGCCGTATTAAGCGGGAAAAGGGAAGAAGACAATTTGATACCATCGCAAATTATTGCAATAATGAATCTCCTTTTTCATTTCTATGGTGATAAATCTTAGTTTATCGTTATTTTTAATATTATAGCTAGTGATGTTGAGAAAACTTCTGTTAATGTCATAGACGAACGTAAAAGAGATCGTTTCAAAGCTGACACAGACTTTGTTCAGTTAACAAGCCTCATTATATGACGGCAGGTATCTTGCGATACTGATAAAACAGTCTTTTTATTTATTTTATACTTTTATACTCTATGGTACGTCCATAGAGTGCTTTTAGTACATTTTTTTTATTATTTTTGACTAGAAAACTAACGAGTAACGGAGTTTAATTCAACATTCTAGACATAACGTTATTGTTACGTTCTGGTTTTGTAAAAAATTGTAGCGTGTATTTTGTAATATTTCTCTCGAACCATATATCACACATATCATTGCTATCACCATGAACACATCTAGAAAAATCTTTTTCCCAAGATGCGCATAAATTATTTATAGAAAAAAAAAACATTGCAGCTCTCCATCATACTTTGTAGATAATTGCTACAAATTGCTACAAATTGTCTAGAGAAGTCTGTTATATTTTACACGTGGGTATTAACAATGTAGAGATTTTGGCGCCAAACAAGCATTGACTGCAATGAAATTAGACGTTATTTTAATGACTTTAATGCAGTAGTTATAGAGACGATTTAACACGTTCGCGCTACAATTTCTTTGTATGAAAGTGAACACTGAGCGTGTTATATTGTAAGGAAAGAGTATATTATACAAATTGAGGCTTTAATCGCAATTTCATCTTAACGCTTTGATTCAGTTACAATAGATGTTGCCAGAGACAATGTTGCGTAGGAGTTTAAAAAAGTTAAAACAAATGAAAAACGCCTAGTACGAATTTGCTTAACAATAAACTTGTTTTTAATCAAGAATAAATCCGATTGTTATGTTAAGTAGTTTTAGATAATAATATAATTGTAACAACGTAATTAACTTCAACATTTCGAGTACCGATTCCCGCCAGAATAGCGCGCTTATTCTTTATACTCTGAATGACATTGACAGATGTCATAGAGACGGGATGTGGTCAGCAGGTGTGGAATGCGCTCTCGATATGATAGCTTGCGTGGATCTTCCTGTGCGTTTGGGGGTGGTCAGTCAAGC
>JAOCNA010000001.1:7049318-7062272 GCA_026546675.1 Papilio helenus
TAGACATGCTCACTGGAGTCTATTTCCATGAATGATCAACGAAAATCGCATTTTTTTTTGTCTGCCTGTCTGTCTGTCTGTCCGCAAGCCGCGTTTGTTCCGGGTAATCTCCGAAACGGCTGGCCCGATTTCGGCCGGACTTTCACTGAAGCTGACATAGACGGGCATATTATAGGCTACTTTTTTATCTTAATATTGCGTGGACGAAGTCGGCAACAGCAGTTTTTAATAATTATGTTTAATGACTATCTTCTACATCTTTTCGTCGAGATTCGTTAAGTTGTTTTGGAGAAACTTAACGTAACAAACATCCATTCAAACACGATGTCATAAAGACATCACAATTTATTATATTGTGAAATTAAAAATCTTAGTTAGTTGTTAATGTGTTCTTCAAGACTATGATTTACATCTGTACTAAGTTTCAGCGAGATCTGTTGATCCGTTTTGAAGATACGTAGTAACATAAACATCTAAACTTTCGCATTTATAATTTTAGTAAGAAGTAATTTGTACAGATTGTGTTTTAAACGTGATTTGTTACAGGGAAAGTTGCTTTAACAAATCAAATATTTTGGCACGTACCAGAGACTAAGGAAGACGAAGAATTGACAGAAAGAATTAGACAATACATGGTACGTCTAAAATATGCATATATTCAACAACTAACTCGGAATATTAAAACGAATCTAATGTACAGTTACGGAAATACGCGGTGTGCCGCTTCAGGAAAATTTGCCTTCATTGCAATGAGACAAGCTCCGCTTCTTACAAAATAACTAATTAGATAGCAGTGAGTGGATGAAGGGATAATAATAAAAAGAAACTAGCCGTGTATCAACTTTTTTTCGTACATACACATTTATAAGCTGTTCAAACGCTTGTAGCTTTTAAAGTGGAACACCGCGAGTTTCTCTGACTGTACCTCTCCCTGCCGACGTCCATACTACAATGTGTACTTCAATTGTTTTCCTTAATTTATATTTTTCTATTGTTTTAGACAGGAATGTATTCCCATCCCATATACAGTAAAGAAGGAGGCTGGCCGCCGGAGTTGGAAGAGATAATAGCAGAGAACAGCAGGAAGCAAGGATTTGTACGCTCAAGACTGCCGCCATTCACTAAAGAAGAGATCGATCTTGTCAAAGGTATTATGGAGAATATTAAAGTGTTATAAGGGGACCTAGGGGATGTCTTGAAGTATAACTTTGAATTTCTTTACCAAACTAAGAACGTTAAACATGTTGTTACACAGGGTTTAAGGTTTTGTAGATATTTTCGTCTTCTAGGTTAATCTATCTTCTGTCTCAATCGTCACTTCTAGATGTCCCTTTCACGCAATACATCTATCTCTTTCTAGACCTCAGTATCGGTTTTTCTTACTTTTTTATATGTTTACGTGTACAGGTACTTATGATTACTACGGAATGAATTATTACACGTCTCGCACGGTGCGCAAGGCGCGGGAAGGCGAGCTTGTCGGCAGTTGGCCGCTGCACGACGGCGCTGTGGAGCTCGGCGCTGTCATGAGTGTCAAACCAGATTGGAGGAAGGCAGCGTCTATGTGGTTATGGGTATGATTTTACAACAAATCTAATGTATGCGAAAGTTTTGATGCTTGTTTGTTAGAGTGTGTGGTCTAAATTGCTGAACGGATCTCAATGAAATTTGGCATAGATGTAAAAATTAGTCTATAAGAACACAGGTTACTAATGAAGTTTTTTTAATTCCGTGCGGATGGTGCGGGCGAAAGCTAGTATATACTAAATTCTTATAAACTAAACTGTTAGAAAAAATGAATAACCACAACTTAAAATTCACAGTATTTTGACTGTGAATTTTTTATAGTAGATAATTAATTTTTAATTTACAGTATAAAAAGTGTACCTATTTTTTTTTTTATGATTTTAACACGTCAATTGCCATCGACTCTCCACAGTTTAATGAGGTTTATTGGTTTATTAAGTACAGTAAGCAAAATAAGTATACACTAAAATTTATTACTTGAAACTTTGTAAACACATTTATGCGCTGACTGTACATAAAATATTTTAACATTTTTCGATTGTTGACCGTAGTTTACTTCACAGTCGTACGCTCCCGGACTACGTCACAAGTTGGTCTGGTTGAAGAAGACGTACGGCGACGTCGAGATCTTGATACTTGAGAACGGAGTGTCTTCATTTAGCGGACAATTAGACGATGATTTCAGAGTTAATTACTACAAGGATCATTTAGAACAGGTGAGAGTATACTTTAATCGTTATGAAAGCAAAGACACTTAAAAAATAAACAGACTAGACATAGTGAACAGAATTATTTCACCGGTATTTATATTGACGTGTATAAAAAAGATTATCCACTTTTTTGTACTCTTTAAAGGAAAGTTCTTTTGTACACAAGGAATTGTATTTTTCTTTGTTTAAGCATTAAATTAGTTCATTTGTTGGTATTTATTTCTAGTGTATTTTGAACGTATACGTTATTTTCCGTACGTGTAAGCGATGTTTGTTGTATAGTTGTAGAGTGTTGTGTTGTTGTGCAGCAATTCGGCGAGGTGACGGGCAAGGAGGTGAACCTGGCGGTGCCGGAGCTGGTGCTGCAGTACCGCGCGCGCGCCATGGCCGAGCTGGCGCTGCAGCGCGCCAGACACTACAACGACCGCACGCTCTCCGTCAGTACACTGTCACACTGTCACACTGATACATTTCAAACACAACATGTTTAAATTTACTAAATACCATTATTATGTTTTACAATTAGTAGTCTATGCTTTCTTTCAGACTATGTTCTATATTTGAGCATTTTAGCAAGATCCGTTGCTATTCTGGAGATAGAAGTTCTTTTGTGTCAAGACTACCTCTAATGGATATAACACAATGGACATTTAATATAACATAATAAGAATGAACAAGATGTAAATGTTTTAGATAACGTGGGTGACGAACAACAAGCCGATAGGAGCGAGTCAGCCCGCGCCGCAAGTGCACAACGGAGATACAACAGTGGACGAGCCCAAGGAGAACGAGGTAAATGTTGCATTACATTTTAAACAAAACTAAGTACACATACGATTAAAATATTGTTTATTCTACTACTTGTTAATGTATTTGGAGTTTTTATTTAACTTTATTTCTTACAAATCTATATCTATATTCACCGCCAGAAAGGTAATTTATCTGTTAGTAACAGGCTATATTTTTTGACTATTTTTATATTTCACACGAACGAAGTCGCGAGCAATAGCTAGTTTATAAAAATCAACGTCTTAGCAATCATAACTTTAGAATCCTCGATATTCGTTCTATATAACTCTTTATACTTACGGTATTTGTTGCAACAGAAGCATCAGAACGAGGAGACGCTGCTGCGCTTCGACGAGGAGGAGGAGGAGGACGCGGAGGAGGACCGCTCCTGGAGACGTTGACGCCGCGCCGGCCGCTAGCGGCGGCTCCCGCGTCACCTCGCGTCACGCTGACACGCTGCGTCACGTCGCGTCACGCTGCGTCACGTCACGTCACGTCGCGTCGCGTCACGCCGCGTGACGTCATCTGTATATACACGTAGCTTTGTACAGCGACGAAGCGTTCGATAGCAATATAAATGTTATTTAATTACATATCTATTTTTACAGCTGTGAGTTCTCGTTCACAAAACGTGTTACATGTTTATGTAAATGTTTCGTCAGTGCGAACTCTAATAGGTTTATTCTAATGTGCTGTTAACACCAATTATGTATACAAGTTAAACTATACAATAACCGGAGAAATTAAATTTAATCATTCGTATATCTACATTTTTTACGTATTTTAATATATTACGGTTCTGTGGTTAATATTTGGGTTCCGATTTAGATGTGTTAAGTTACGGTTAAGTTGGGACGCGTTTTAAGTGTAGGAAGTGGGGGGGGGGGGCTTAAGTCGCGCCGGAGGCCTTTACAATGTTATCTTATACCATTTCTAGCTGTTTACATATGTAGAGTTATGTGTAAGGTGATTTACTTGTTCAGAATTAAAGGATAGCTTATGTATTACACAATTTATTTATTATCGGTTTCTATTTAAATAAAGAAGTGACGTAATTAATACAAATAAATATAAAACCGATTATTTTAAAAGTTGTTTGATTTCTTATAAAGTGCCTTTAGAGAAAAAAACTGTTTTTTTTACATTGTCGATTAATTCTGAACAGTAATGAAGTAAATGAATTCTAAATATTTAAAAATTCTAGCTTAGATACGCTGTTCTCTGAACATTACCTCGTTTGAAGCAATAAATACATGGTAGGTGTACTAAGTTATGTACTTAGCAACTTAGCATCTAAGTATGACGGTTAAGTATAGTAAAATCAGCAAGTTATAGTTAATTTCGTGTCACAGACAAGGTATCGCGTTCGCGGAAATTGACATAATGCCTTAGTATTCAATAGTTTTACGGTTGCGTTGACAGTTTTACTGCGACATGGAAAAATTGACGTTGAATACTGTTGGAGGGCACACATAGGAAGGGAAATATCCTCTTTCCGGTCGTTTCTTGTGTGTACGGGCCGCTGTAGTTTCGCTATTTTGGCGAATTCAGGTGGTTGTTTGCTCGTTTGCCACTTTGTAACTTTATAAAAAGCGTAGTATGTGTTTCTTGGAACAGTTTAATTTCCATGTTTTTTAAATATTTTAACAAAATTAACTTAAAATATCCTAATGAACCTTTCACAATGTTTTTCGAGTTATTAAAACTATCTACATACGCTCAGTTCCACAGACAGTTTTAACTGAAAGGAAGAACTGTTCAGCTAAAACTGCCTGTGTGGGCAAAACTTTAACTGTACAGTTCAATAGATAGTTAACATTTTGCCCACGCAGGCACAATTTAAACTGAACAGTTCGAATATTCAGTTTAAACTGTCAGTGGGAACTGAGCGTTTGTACCTGGCTTTAAATTATGTTACGAGTAAAGTTTTATTTGACGTCAGTTTTTCTATGTCTCTAGTCTGCTCATTAGTATCGCAATTTGTAGTATTAAATCGAGCAACGCCGCGCGACAACGTTATCGTAATTGGATATATAGACTGATAGATGTACAAAATTCTACATAAAAATCAAGTAAATACTAATAATTGTAAGATTTAACTTAAGTAAAGGCGTTCTTCCCTTGTCCTCCTCGATTTTAACCAAATGTATGCAAAAAATCGTCATAACGGCATTTCAATTGAATATCGTAACCGTGGGCTTTTACTGTACTAGTATAGAAATTGTTGTTTTCACACTTTTAAGTATGAATGAGTAAGATGACTGTTTTAATTTCTGCAGAGGAATAACGATACTAACATCACAAATTTTAGTGCAATATATATACAATTTTACCACATTTTTTATATATTTAATTTACATAGAAATTAAAAATTTCTAAATTAGTTTTATCATATAAAAGCAAAATTTAAAAACAAAAATGCCATGCAGATTATTTAATTTGACTCTAAAACTCTTTATGTCTCTGACTTATCCCTTAACATCTTGAAATCTATCCATTTATCTTAGTCTCTCGTCTTCCTAATTCTTTAATCTTCTATAATACCAAAAATCAACTCTTAAACACCAACTCCGATAGCGGAAGAAGTGCCTTCGAATGAAATAACTCGTGTTGTATTTATTCGTGATAGTTCAAAACAAGAAGAAACTAGGTTTCGATGACTTCTACGTGATTATCGTATGTTTGAAATGCATTTGCAAGACAACACTTTAATTATTACGGCGCATTCAATATTAACAAATGAAATATATTTCAAATTAATGCAAGAATCAGTATTTGCAAAGTTAATTTAAAAATAAACAAACAAATCATCAAAATATGACTTACGATAGTTTACGTAGGAGCCATTGATGTATAGTTCATTTTAACTCGACCTAAATTATGTAATAGTGTACACATTTCCATGTTTTTGGTACACAGATGTTTACAAGATTTTTTCATGCAGTGAAAACTTACGTTAATCTTTTTAATTTCGTAAATTTTTTTTAATGCTATCAACATGTGTTTTGTTGTTTAGGTCTGAATTTGAAATGAACTATACCTAGATATGATTCGGTACCGAAAATAACTTGATATTTATATATTAGCTTTATATATAATATTTGATATAGTTTTACACAGCTGTAGTACGTCAATAGACAAGGTAAATTTGCACTAACATTCGTCAGATCATTTTTAAAGATTTAGCTGATCGAAAAGTATAGAATACAGAATAAATTAACATAAAGCTAAACACATTTTTGGGCGAATTTTATTTACAAGTATACGTAAATTTTACGACTAAGGGTTCGTTCACACTAAGCAGAGTAGATTTATGTGGAAAATAAAATTCATCTTTATACGATTGAGTGAATTTTTAATTTAACTTTGCGCGTCTTAGCAGGAAAAAACATGTAAAGTAATTAAATTTCGTTACAATCGTGTAAAAGTCAATTTTATTTAAAAACTAAAGTGAAATTCTGCTCTGCTTTAAGCTCCAGTTTGTGTGAACGGACCCTAACAATAGAATGTCATTAATCATATAGAAGTAATGATTACGTTTAGCTAAAACTTTGGCTTTTTAAGGACCTCGCGAAATAACGAAAACTTTAATTTGTGTCAAAGGTAATGTGTAGAAAAAATGCATAAATCTACATTTACATAGGTCCAATTTCGACTAATGGGCGAAAACTAGCATCTTAAATGTTCTAATATACCTTTTATCTTAATATTCTAGTGCTATAGTAAATATTGTCGGTTAAAACGAGTGAGATTTCTGTCCAACTGGTTTAAGACTGCGCTTAAACCTGGAGATAAAAGTACAAATATGTAAGAGGCGTTCGTTATTTGATCTACATAACTTTAGATATACGACTGATTTGACTTAGATAAACTTACCCATTATAAGTTTAGAATGCACTTAAACATAGAAATAGTTCAGTGGTTGGCAATCATAACTTAGGGTACGTTCGAAACCTAAACTAAGATATTGTTCAGCATTGACTAATTTCTTTAGTTTTTTTTATTTCTCTGCTCATATGAAAGCGTTAAGAAGCAAATATAAAAGAATGTTTTTTAACATATACTATTTTACAAATTAACATAATTTTTGTCGACTTATATTTTCGTTTGTATTATTTCTATTGTTTATTCTGTTTAAAAACATTTAAAACGATAGCTAAATCAATTTTTTATACTAAAAAGAAGTCCGGATTTGATTTACAGCTAAATTTAACTAAAATACATAACAATGTATAGGGCAGAAGAAAATATTCGTAAAATTGAAGTACTGGAAAATAAAATAATGGAATCAGTATAATTTGTTGAATACTTTGTAAGGCTTTTAATGAAGTGTAAACCTACGTTAATTTGTACAAAATTATAAATACATTTTTGGCAATAAATAATGCAAACTCTAGTTTTAAAACGTTTTGATTCGATTGTTATAATAGTAATTATAATGTCATTTACTTTTTATGTAAATAAAGGAGAAGCAAAATAAATAAGTTTTCAGTAACACGGAAAGTTAAGAGAGCTCAAGACATTCAAATAATTTGAACTACTTCCATCTTTCGTATATTTACGTTTAAATTGACATTTAATGTTGAAATTCAGTAGTTTTTACTGCATTGTGAGAACTTATTTATTTTCCCTGTTTTAATAAATTTGTAATTTTCATATTTGTAATTTCATATTGTGTTTGTGCTTTTATAATATTCATATATATTTTACAAGTGGATTTCCTTAGTAATATTTGAACGTTCTTTAATGTAACGTTTCTATGATGTACTCTTTGATATTGATCAGCGAATATATGGTGACTGATAATTTATAAATTTATAGATTATATTAGAAAATAAATATATTTATAACTTTAATTGTTGTTTCATTATCCTTCTATCTTTATTTAATCGATTAATTTTCTATACATTTCTTTTCTACATAGATTCAACAGTAATCTAATCGTAATGAAGGTTTTTATACATGCTGTGAATCTCTAATCGACGTATCGATTATCATTTAACAAATATTAGAATGAGTACAATCCATATAAATTTAATGTCCGAATCCCACCATTCGACTATTGTGAACACCTAGCACGAGTCTACAGCTTAGTTGGAATGGTTAAAAGGAATATTAGTAAATTAACAAGAATCTATTAATATTTAAAAAAATATGAGCACAATCTCATAACATAATGTTGATGAAAGCAATCTATTAAGTAAATTGATATGGGATTCACCAAAACAATTTGCCCGTCATAAACGTAATGAAATCGGCGGCAATTACAACGCTAATGGAATAGAAATGGCGTTTTCTTTATATGGGGAGTATTTCGATTTGATTGCGTTGTTTTATCGGCATATGGTTAATAAAGGTATCCCTAATTAATTTCGTTGCTACTTAACGTGGTAATCGATTGGTTAGGTTACGGCATTATGAGCAGTTTTATGAATCATCAATAGGAAATTTTCCTATAGGTACATATTAGTGTCTAATTTCGGGAACTGACGTTAGTAATTATATGTGACTGCAGTTTAAGATGATGGATTTGTAAAAAAATATTTGCTTTTTTCAAAGAAAAGAATCTCGTTTCGGATTGTTCTGTTTGCGCCTTTTGTTTTTCGCGCCCATTTATTAAAGAGACCATTTCCTTTCATCTCCTTTCTTCTATTGGATTTTTCTTTTATATTTAGAAGCAGTTATTACTAAGATGGCGGTTCATTTAATTACTATCGTGCACATTCCCTTTATTATTATTTACATGCAAATTACTCGTAATATTTAAAAGCTCTAGACAAGGGTAACATTATTTGATTGTTCAAATTATCTAAAGTGATTGATACTTAAGAGTCGCGAACAACGGGCAATGAACCTCGACACGCAATGTCGCGGCCCTCGAATCACCTAAATGGTTGGACTAACATTAAACTTTTACAATCCTTAGGGCATCGTTTTGCGATAAATTATGATAGCTTTTAGCTTGTTATTAAGTTATTAACTAAGCGATACGTAGGACTGCAAAGTTGTTTTATGTTTGTCTATAGTTTTTGTTTACAGTTATTCCCAGTGAAAAGGAAACCCTCATTTAGGTTTGCAAAGTACATAAGTGTGAGCACTTACGCCGACGGAATTTTACGTATGGAAATATAGTCTTCAAGCGACACTAAAGCAACAAAAGTGACTACGATGACAAGTTTTAAGCAGAGGCGAGGTTGTTACAGCACGTCTTGTGCTGGTCATAAATCGAGCGCGGAGTTTACGAGGCCGCTCCGCAAATCGCTTTATATTTTCGATAAATAAAATTGGCGCGGCTTTTGCGAGGTAAGCAGAGGCCGTTAGGAACGCGACGCTCGTGCCGCCATCTGGCGCGCGCACATAAACCCGGACTACCCTCGTGTTTTCTTGCTGACAATTTTTTCCCGCTTCGGCCATTACGCAGCTGGGGCCGAGACAAAACGGCGAATCGTTTAAGCCCTCTCCGGAGACCGTATGATTTTATTGTGTGTACCGGAGTTGAAATTGATATGCCGCGCGAGTGGCCTTGCTTACGTCACACGTGACGGACACTCGGCCTCATACCCCCACCCCTACCCTCACACACGGGTGATAATATTACGTAGAAACAAAAACATGTACTTGTGAAATAGATGTATTTTACAATTTTCCTAAGCAAAATCATGATCCCTACTGTTCATCATCATCAAAGTCCTGATTACCCAAGGTCATAAGTTAAAAACCTGTGTCAGTCTTTACGAATATTTAAACGAATTTCTAAGAATAATATCGATATTATTTCATAACGTAAAGTAACATTATCTGTAGTATTTGACAGAAGAATTATTTACCCAATTTGATTGACACAAGTTAATCAGCACGGTGACATTTTTGTATGATGTTGATTCAAAATTTGTACAATGTGATATAAAACATCGAAGGATGTCGAACACCAGTTCTGAGTTCGACTATACGGTGATCCTTTGCACCGCGGTGGTGTTCGGTTTGCCGCTGGCGCTGCTCATCCCCGGCTTCTCGATCTGGGACGTGGTTCCCAAGATCCGAGTGCAACGCTTCCACTTGCTGAGCCAACATCTCACTTGGTCCATGCTCAATGGCGCTGTGATTATCATTGTGGTTGTCCTGTTCTGTCTGTATTTGGAGTTTCGTAAACGAATGTAAGCGTTTTTATATTTTATAAAACACTATAACATGAAGTAGTTTGATTAAAAGGTAGGAATAAGAGTGCATAACGTTTTGCATTAATCTTAAGTTTGTTGTTTTGCGGTCGTTCTACTTATTCTAAATAGTTCTTTAATTTACTGCTTTTGGTAATTTTTTTGGTTCTAATTAAATAAATTTCCCCATTATTAGGTTTGAAAGTCAATATCATCATTAAGAAGACACTCATCTTCTGATACTTAAGGCAAGAGTAGGTATATAGAAAGCACAAATAATACAATAATACTTCGTGGATGCAAGTACATATTTTCTTATATTAAATTAGGCTCTTGTTTTCTTCATCAGATTAGACGCTATGACAGAAGAAGTGTTCGCGGTGCGTCAGGCCACCATACGGACGATGGAGGCTGAGAACGATCGGCAGGCGGCTACCATCAGAGCCTGCGCAGAACTACTCGATGCTTCCAGTGACCACTACGAGAACCTCGTCCTTCTCTACGACGAGCTGAGGCAGAGAGACAGGAGACGAGATCACCCTCCTATAATAGAACTCGAGTCCAGTGAAATTAATTTTTGAAAATAAAAAAAATATTAATTAGCTTTTCATTTTATTAATAACCAAAATTGTGCCAAAGGTCAGCAGCATGTAATACACGTAATGGGTTTTTTGTGCATTCCATGGCGTGTTTCGGCTTTTTTTCTCCATATTCTTCATCTAATTAACATTTGATTCTCATGTCTTTTTATCTACCAATACGATCTTACCCAACAAAATCGTTATGTTCATAAAATTGACTGACTTTTGTTTAAAAACGTGTGCTTTTACCTATTTCGCTACTTGAATGGTGACATTCTTGCGACCCTCTGGTTAATTACGCCTGGTGTATCAGTGTAAAAAGGCACAAAAGGTAATTAAGAGGTCTGCGAGGGCGCGGGGGAGGAGCGGGCCGCAAAATTTTTATTTCAACCTCGAGCCAGACGTGTTCATTAGACCAAATGTCTCGGTCGCCTCGTGGGACGTTGTTGACGCGAAAAAACCAATCTAGAGCCGGCAATTACGCCAAATTACCTAATTAGATGTCGCTGCAGTGCGCTCGAGTCGTATCCAGTCGAGAGTCTTACAAAATATTGTGCGACGTTTATTGCTATCGTGCTTCTTTCATATTTTAACACATAAAAATTATTGAAACCCAGATGAGGTTGCACATATTCCTCTTTTAATGAAATACGGCGAATTCTGTCATTGTATTTATTTCACGACTTTCTTAGTTTTCATTGGACTATCAGATGTTTTTTTCGTTTAAGCTGGGTTTTCAAGATATAGAAGTTGACATGTGGATCGCGCTCAGCCGGCGCTCGAGTTCGCCGCGCGTCTTCCTCCATTCTCATCTCGCAGCGAGAGAGGATCAGGCGGTCGCAAAAATAAATAAAACTGTTATTGAGATAAGCATCTGCGCGGGGCTTCTGCTAAGTCCCGCCGCGCCGCGCTAGCGATGTACCGAGATATGTCCGGATTAGGCGCTCCGCTACCGCCCGCCGCGTCACCCGCCGCCCGCCGCCCGACTCAAACGCTTCTACAGACTTTCACAGCTGAAACCGCTTTACATAAACAAGATGACAATTTTAAATTGTCTTAATGCACAATACGGAACCTTCCTAGATACAGTACAAAGACTAACAGCTTTTAATGTATTATTTCTTCCCGGGAACATTTCAGTGAAATCAAAATCTATATTCTTATGAGATACGTGTTTTAAGTTCGGAACAAAACTAAAACCGCACTCGTTAGGCTTGCTATTATGCCTACGCCTATACCTGGAAATACGCCTACGTCTACACCTTTAGCTACGACTATGCCGGCGTCTACGCCTACGTCTACGTCTGAATTTGCGGTCGTCTGCGTTTCTGTTAAAGATATTTGTATGTATTGAAATAACTCAAAAACTACTGAACCGATTCTAAAAATTCTTGCACCATTAAAAATCTATGTTATCACTGAGTAACATAGGCTACATTTTATTTCACGCGGGCGAAGTCGCGAGCAACAGCTAGTTTAAAATAAAGTTGTATTGTTGTTTATCATAAACGTAAATAGAGTGCTTATTTTAATACTATGTACTGCAAGTCATGTAATCGCTAGTATTTAATATACAAAGATGTGATTATCATAGACAATGAACAGTGTTAAAACATTTCTTTTGTCACCCGTGTGGGGGTTGGATTGGGCGAGGTCGATCGTTGCGAGATCGGCACGCCACCTGCGCTCGCACCTGCCCACCCCGGATTAATTCCTCATCACGATGCTCCCGAAGCTAATGGAGGTGACATCCTTCGAGAAAAATGCCCACAGAAATATACCCGATTAATAAACTCCGCTCCGCCTACAATCCGCAGTTAATACGCCTATCTGCAAAGAAATTGGACTCAATGATTGTTCTGAAACTGAAACAAGGCATCAGCTGTTTCTTGCACAGACTACGTAATAAATGGACAACATTTTTATAATAAGTGTACACTTCGCATAATAATGCGATGGTATTTTTAAAAAGTAAATAACATCATGCAAGATATATATTTTAGAATTAGGTTTAAAGTTATCTATTAATTGCATTCTACACTTCTTTTACTTACTTTGCAGATATTTGAACAAAGTCTACACAAAACACATATTATGTAGAGTATAATCTTACTAATCTTACTAATATTATAAATGCGAAAGTTTAGATGGATAGATGGATGGATGTTTGTTAGAGTTTGTAGCCTAAACGGC
>JAOCNA010000001.1:7103888-7125318 GCA_026546675.1 Papilio helenus
CAATGCAGCCGGGCAATACTATTTAATAATGTAAACCTAAACGTTCTTTCCCCTACCCGCAAGCAATTTTCCTCTTTATAATAATTGTACAGTTATAGATTAATATCTATTGACAATTTCATAGAATATTGAAGTAAATCCAAAAAATCTGTCACAATCTCACTAGTAAAGTTGATAGAATTTTCCCAATGTTTGCTATTTGTACAAAAAAACTCTCGTCCACATTGCGAAATGCAATTGAATAAAACGATGTTGTTTATTGAATAGGCGACACAGCGGTGGGTGCGTGCATGCGGACTCAGTAAATCACGATAAAAGTAATAGTGGCCGCGGGGCCATTCATTAAGATCGGCCCTTCCTAATTTATTCAGGTGACGGGATGAGGTCGCCTTTACGGACACTTCCGTTAAAGGTTACAACATACATTCTAACGGCCGTATAGTGAAACGACTTTTAAATGAAATGCGAAAATTTCATTACATTTCCATGTATTCGCTTACGAAACGAGGTGTTTGTGATTCGTTCCAGAAGACCGTAAGATATGTGTACTTATTGTGACGTTATATTTGTAAGGAGGTATGATTAAAACAATCACGAATTTACTGAACATATAATAAGCCGAAACTGTAATACATTAAGCCCTCAAAAAATAAAATAATTGAAATTTAACTAGAAAGACAATTAGAATAAAACTAGTAGGTACTTCTATATGATTTGTGTGGTTTCTTTTTCCTTTCTATTAGAGTTAGATTATTAGAGTTCTTACTCTCATGTTTTGACAATGATTCAATAAAATATCTATTATCCCTAACTATAGTTATTTTAATTATAGACTAGTAATTGATGCATGGCGCAATTTATACTACTCTACGATAAAAATCGGAGAATTGTATATGGGATATCACTGATTCCCTTTAGCATTACGTAAAACTAGAACCATAGTACATCTATTATACATTTCTGTATCGTTTCCTGTCATCCGGTCTGCTCCGAGGATTTAGCGAACTCAATATCATGCCGCAGTAAAATTTCATGTGTTCACCGAAAACAATTTTAGTTGGAGGCATATGTTGCGATTGACTTTGTAACATTAAGTTATGTGGACGTTATGCGTAGAGTTATGTTTCCTTATTACGCTTGTTCTACCCTCAGATATTCTGTAATAAGAAACTGATCGCTGAATGTCTTTGTGTACAGTTTTATTAAACTTTTTGTGTAGTTTTAGACATTTTAGTGAACGTGATGATTTATATGTTTCAATGTTAACGAAGATTGAGTACCTACCTATGATAAGTAAAATCTATCTTTTTTTATTACTTAAAAGTTGGTACAATTGTTGGTATTGATAGTAGGAATAAAAAATTAACCAGAAAAAAAATGATGCAAAACTTCGTATCTAAGTAAGTGGGTACTATTTTTTACTGAAATGAATATACTTAACGATCCAGTCCTCTTAAATATTATATTTGTTGTGTATCAAATTGAATTTAAAGAGAAAAGCTTTGACATTATCAAGACATACGACGAAAAATTGTGAGCGGGTTTCATACTTGAATGCTTATTGTGCTACTTAGCAAGGAGCTGTCCCTCACTCCTACATGCGCCTGCATTCATTGCAACATATTTGTAAAACATAAAATAAACTTTATTTGTTACTGTAGTAAGGTTCAAAATAGCTCCGAGTTCCCGTGGCCCGCCTACTAGGGGCGTCGCTCCCCCCTCCGTCAACGCGGGTGCGTTCACACGACTTGCTTATACTTTTTAAATAATCACAAGTTGGCCGCTGATACTGGCCGATGCGCTAACAAAAAGTACAGCGCTCACCACACGAATACTCCGACAAGATAAGCGGTCGCAGGTCTGATACGCCCTTTCATTTGTCAATCGATTTACGGTATTCCCCCTAATAGCTTTCTACGTACATTCTTTTAATTTTTGTTTGCATAAAAATTGATAAGAATTTTGTAAGATAATTATCGTCTTGACATGTTTAAAGTACCGCTTAAAAACATAATACCATAGAAAGTTTGGATGGATGTTTTGTTTGTTGTATTTTACTACGTATCTCCAAAACTGCTTAATAAATTACGATCAAATTTGACAAATGTAGGACAAAGTCTGGAAGAACACATAAGGTACTTCAACTACTACAAGTATGATTAGATCCATCAAATATTTTGCTGAATGAAATGACATCAATTAACGCGTAGTCGACTAAATTTGATTAGATTTGCTGGCTACTTTTTGGTTCTTTGAAATCGCAAGTCTAGCACTCTGCATAAATCATAGAAAAAATTGATTTCAAAAGCTGTTAACGCAGCAGATAACGTACTATACCTCGGGCCACGGAGATCAACTACAATACAGAATTTCTCAAAACTTCTTTAGTTTTGAGAAATTCTGAAATTCGTAAGCCATTATAACGTGGTCGAATAAGGTACGATAAAGTGCAGGGGTAAAAGAATCAAGATACTAGTAAAGCAGCGCTATCTTAATTGTTTTATTTTCAAGAACCGTCCAATTTGTTTAGTATGGATACCCGTCCATCAGGACGCTTTACAGATACAATGGGCTCCAGTTCGATATTTAGATATCCTCTGTATCAACAGATATCGAACTGGTTTTTCAAACGAACATTTGTATTACCGCGGTACCCAATCATTGCGATTTTTTTACTACACAATGAAAAGCAATGGTTGAAAGAAATATAATCGTATGTTATTAAATTCCACCGTCAGCAATGAATGGGCAAATAATTAATAGTATTGGTGACATTTCGCGTATCGGCGGCCATTCGTGCAGCTATTACCGGCCCGTTCGATAAGGTATATTGCGCCGCGACATGGTTAGTTTGAACTCCTCGCACGTTATAAATTATTATAAATACGAAACAACGAAGTCCGCAAGTCCAATTTTACGCAAATTTGAACATGGCAATAATTGAAGGTGTATTGCTGGCAGACTGTCGACTTGTGTTTATGAAATAGCAGTAATTGACCGATCAGTGTTGCTTTGTGTATTGGTAAGTTTTGTTTAATTGTTTACTACTAAGAAAATTTCAATTTATTGGAAAGATTGGCCCTATAGTACGTAATAAGTATGAAATTAAAGTAGAATTGTTGAATTTTAGAGGTGATAATACTAAGTAAAATCACATCCTTTTGTAAAAAATGTTTGTAACATTTTTGTTATATTGTACGAAGCCTGCTTTGACTCCCAATTTATTTTTCTGATTTTTGTATCACAAATAATTCAATCTAATTTACTCTAAGGATTTTAAAATCGTCGCCGCATACTAAACTGTCCATATTGATTTTTAAGATTTAACTTTATTTAAAACTGACCTTTGTATAAATAAGAATATTAACGAATACCCTATAACGTAAGCATTAATTGGTAGATTAATAATTAGACATTCATTGATATTGAAAACCGTGAACCCGTCGACAGCGTTGTGAGCAACAAGCTTCCTTGCATTAATATTATAGTGATGCGACTCGTTATCGATACACGTTCCCGTGCAAATATTACGATAGTATCGAGTCGGCATTTAACGAGAGCCTTTAGAAGCGCCGCGAGCCGTTTAGCGAAAAGCTAGAGAAAAACTCCGTCGGCCGAGCGAGACGGGGGATAAGCGAGCGAGAGGGGAACGGAAAGAAGTAATAAAAAAAGCGGTCGTGTGGTCGTGTGTGGCGTGGGGCGGTCGCAGGCCCCTCCCTGCTCCGGTGGCCGTCGCCGCCCGCCGCCGCCCGACGTTGTCGCTCAGTCGAGTCCAGCGCGCGCCGTCGCACCGCTCCCACGCTCACCACGACGCCGAGCGCGCGGAAAAAGTTTACCACTTACACGAAACTTACCATCGCGAGCGCATCGCGCGAACAACCCTACGAAATACAACACCCTTTAAGAAATAAAACGTGTTCTTATTAAAACAACTTATGTGTTAAATATTTGATTTTGAAAAACTTTTTGTAGTGTGGTCGAGTCTTATTAGATCGGGTAGTAGATGATGGTCATTTGTGGCGTAGATGGGATGTCCGGACGGTGACAGGTCTTGGGGCATACTGGGTGCAAACGGCGAGGGTCCAAGCGGACTGGGTACACGGGCCGCCGACTGGATGCTGCTGCAGCGCGAGGGCCGGGAGCGGCCGCCGGCCATGGAGGAGGATTGCTCGGCGCGGCCTTGCGCCACAGACTTCTCCATCGCCGCTATCATGGCACGAGACCGCCAGGAGAGACGGGAGAGGCGGAGACACAGGGACCCCAGGGAGGACACTCTTACGCCACTTGGTAACTACAAAGTTTTTTATGCAATAACTAAAACCTTGCCATAAATGGATTTAAAGCAATTTGTTCAATCATCATGACATAACTTCTTCCATTTAAACAGTTCTAAACAATTTTAAAATCTGGAAAAGAAGTTGATAAACAATTTTGATCAGATATTTTGACGTTTAAGAGAAGCCAAACATGTTATCAATAATTTATTTAGGTATACAGAATCCTATAAAATATACCTAATTAAAAAAAGTAATTTCAAAAACTTTTTTTTATATCTATCGACACCGAAGTCGTTTCAGTATAGCGTGTTAAAAGTAAATAAACAAAACTTGCTTTGTTACTTCTCAATAACAGCTTGTAATGGTGAAAGAATTATACAATATGAGCCAGTAAATTCAAACTTATTCATTAAAATCAAAGTAGAAAGAAATACATAAACTTTAAAAAAATGGGCGTAAAAGATTATTAATAACCTTTGAAGGCGGGAATCAAAATGTAGAATAATTAAAAGCCGCTATTTTATCGATTTTTGTTATAAATTGCTAATCGTAGAATCATTTAATTCTTTGCAAACATAGGAGTGCAGAAAGTCTTTTGACTGTTAACACTAGTAGTTTGATCCTATTTTTTCATTTCTTAATTTTGAATACCGATTAGTTTTAGGCCTGTTTTGTTAAGATAATTCAATTGGACCATAGTCCATTAGAAAAATATATTTAATACGTAACAACGTAGCAGTTTTGTTATGGAAAAATTTACATGTTTTATTAATGAGTTTTTATGAAAACTTACAAATGACACATCATTGTAATTGGATATTTGATTTATAAAACTTTTCTCTGCCAGATAAACTCCAAGTTAAAATTGTCAACTGTCTATCTAAACAATCCTGTTTAAAGCTACTCGTAGTTTTATATCAAATCTATTTCTCGTTTGTTATTTCTTATTAGGTATCATTTAATTTCTATTTCTCTAAATAATTAATGAAAATATGTTATCAAATCTTTGACGAGACGCCTCACACATTTTTTATTAAAAAAAATATGTATATCTACTTATATTGATGTAGGTAATTTTTTTTAAAAATTCAGCTTATTTTTTAAGTATGTTTTTTTTTTTTTGACTACAATGCTAAAAAAAACATCATTATGGTGTTTTTGCCGTTAGAAAAAAATAGCATTATGTCGGGTTCATAACAAATGAAGAACTGTAATCAGCATTTAACATGATAAAATTGCAACTTTTGGTTAAGACAGTAATTACTTGTGTTAAATAGCGTCATCCCTCAAGTACTCTTTGAACAAACAAAGACAGCAATATGTGTAATATAATAGTCACTGCAGTCGAAACCCTTCAATGACGGATTTTTAAAACAAAATAACTTATTCCAGAAAAGTTTGTGGATGCGACTGCGTCAGCATCGGGTTCACCGTCGCCGCCGTTAGCAGAGTATGAACGGGATTCCCCGGTGGATGTATCCTCGACGTCTGAGGCGGGGTCTGCTAGTGGAGCACCCGGCGGCTCGCGAGCCCTGTCGCCCGCACCCCGCAATCCCCAACTAACTGAAAGATGCTCCAGCGAAGAGATGAAACACATTCAATGCCATCTCGAGACCAAAGAACTCTGGGATAAATTCAATGAACTAGGCACCGAGATGATCATCACAAAAACTGGAAGGTATGTGAAAATTGTTCTTATTAAATCTTCCTGATTTTATAAATGCGAAAGTTTAGATGGATGGATAGATGTTTGTTAGAGTTCCTAGCCTAAACGGCTGAACGGATCTGAATGAAATTTGGGATAGATGTAGAGCATAGTCTGGAAAAACACATAAGCTACTTGTTTTTTTTTGTTCCTTACGCTAAGTCGCGGGCGAAAGCTAGTTTTTTTTTATAAATTCTGAAAAATGATATTGCGTCTATGCGTTGATAGTTTTAATGGATGTAAAAGAGTGTCCGTAAGTAATCCGCAGTAATTCTGCAGAAAATTTCTGCTCAAAGGGTCTTGTTCTAACAATTCGACTTAGGTTTCCTGCGTATGAATTTCGATGTGGAGTTAAAAACTGTCTGTGGTAGGTAAGCGATCGGTTAACGAGATCGATGCAGTTCGAGTTGACGATAAGGTAGGTGGCACAGCGCGACCGATACGCCTCGCGGACGAACAATGGCCAATCTCCCGCCGCCGTCCGCTGACGACCGCCAGCGATCACCGCTGACCGCCACCGAGCGCGCTCCCCATTTTACAAATGTCCATTCAATTACTCCGATTCGAGAACCTTATTGATTGAACTTAATAGCTGGTATAATATACGTTCTCCTTGCAAATCTCACCGGTCGACTGAGAGCCTTGGAAAAAAGGCAATTCTTTGGTTATTGTGCTGGCGATATCGCGGTGAGCCGGCAGGGAGCGGGCCGTTATCGGCGCGGCGTAAATCACGACGACAGCTCACCGATCGTGACAAATTTGCCAATACATTCCTCTGATTATGATTGTAATTTTCAATTCATTAGTTTAGAAATATAGTATGAACACACTAAGCATCGCTTGAATAACAACATATTATTACATTCTTAGTGTTAAGTCAAAACTATGCCTTGGAGTAGTAAAAAAAATCACATCGACCAGAATATATTCGACCTATTTTATTTCATCGATATTCAAATGATTTTGTTTAGTTCTTATAAATTGGATTAGATAGCAAATAATAACAAACATTTTTAGCAACATTTTAAGAATTTGGTAGTTTAATGATTTAGTACAAAGAACAAACCGATACTAAAGAATACATTTTAACTATTAGCTTATTGGAAATATTTTCACAAATAGTGTGATACAATATTCAACAGACGCCGTATAAGGAACGAGAACAGCGAACGCGCCACTCCGCGCCGCGAAACAATGCCCGCTCTTTCACGGACTATAAAGCCGTATTAATACCTCACTTATTTATTACTTATAATGTTCTCGAGTTAACGACGCCCCGGCCATTCGCTTTTTTCCACCATGCATCATAAAATACGACATCTGGAATTATATTCCGCTCTTATTTACTTTCGACACAAGCGGCCCGGAACAATCGTACGACGTGTTCAAGTAACATGCTTACTGTTGTGATTTTGAATTAGAAGCAATATATTTATACGATACTAGCTTTCGCCCGCGATTCCGTCCGCGTGGAATTAAAAAAAAACAATAGTGAGTAGCCTATGTGTTCTTCCAGACTATGCTCTACATCTATGCCGAATTTAATTGAGATCCGCTCGGCAGTTTAGGCTACAAACTCTAACAAACATCCATCTATCTAAACTTTTTATGGTTTTAGAATATTAAGATTAATAGTCCGTAAGCAACTTCGTAAACATGCAAAGAAGCAAGAAAATCTTTTAATTCGAATTATTTGCGCTAATAAGATTATAGGCAATGATAGTAAGAACTTAATATAATCTGTTTCTATCATCTCGCTCTCACACATGTTAATATTTTCTCTTTACTGATAAATCGATATGTTATCTGTTAATATAACGATCGGATTATCTTCGCTTTCGTCTCGCTCGTATCACCATATAAAGAGACGAACTCAACAAAGGGGATATGAAAAGTCGCAATAGGAGACAATTTGCCACACCGTCACGCGAGCTTATACGTTCGCCCCGTCGATTAGCATAAATCTCGCCAACTAACCGTCACAAATGAGCAGCGGCGGGCGCACACTAACGGCGAGGCGACGGCCAAGCTATCGCAACGCTATTGCGCAGTTGTAGCGAAGCTAGCGCGACAAATCGCGAGCGTCGCCCGCCCACATAAATCAGCATTATCTCGCGAGATAGCCGCTCTGACCCTCCCGCCGTATCACGACGGGCCCCGTGTCATTCGAAAAAATTAATGACTCGGAAAAACGATTCGCTTATGAGGGATCTTTCAATGTAATTGAATTGGCCCGCAGAGATCTGGTGAATTGTCGCGAGCACATTCTGTCGAGTCAGGTGCGTGAGTAAAGTATGGAGAGAATAGAAAGCGGGATTAAACCTGAAGGGCTTTTTCCTTACTTAGGCACTTTTAGCCGTTGAAATATTAACTGAACTCTATAAAAAAATTACTAATTATTATTTTTAGTGATATTTTGAGATATACGGTAATTTAAAAATATGCATTTAGTGTACATTTCGAATACAATAATTTCCTTTGAAAAGCGAAATCATTTCTATTTCCATAATACGTCATTGTTATTGTTGCATATTTATTTTTAAATTAATTCTGTTCAGTAAACGGTGGCGTGAAGAAAAAAATAGATATTAAATCCGAGCGCATTAACTGCATTCACCCTCGGAGATTATGATAACAGGCGTAATAGAGTTATGCTAGTTTCACACGAGGGTACCGCAGTGCGTGTTGTCCCTGGAGGACAGCAGCAGAACATAACAGTACTGCTGTTGGAACCCACACGTTGACGGTAGAATTCCACTGCTCACTTGTATTAATGTTTATTATCATCCCTTTCTTACTCTTTGACAAAATAGAGACTATGATATATGTTAAGATGATTCACTGCAGTGGAACTACTTTTTTGACAAGGTGCAGTACTTCACAGTATACTATTTAGGCTGAATTTGCTTCCCTCGTGTGAACTAGGACAATGCAAATACGTCTGTCCGTGGTTCGCCTCGCATGCTAATCTGTCGCGGATCTAATTCGTCCAGCCACCAAACGTATCTCGCTTCGCATTAGAGTACTTTGTCGCGTCGCATTTTTCATCCCCCTGTGTAAATATTTTGATGTTTGTCGGGCGGTTTCAATCCAACAGTTATATGCATCTGAGCCTAATTCATGCCAAGGTTTAGAGTGTGTGCAATCTGGACGATACTAAAAAAATATTATTTAATTAATTTCTGTTTTTCCATTGTAAAATGATGTAAGTAATAGTTATTTAAAAGTAATTAATTGAATAGCAACTAGATGTAACAGTTCAATATTAATAAATTAACGATAAACACGGCAAACTCTGTCATATCATAAATGATTTTGAATCAAATTTGAAGGAGGTCTTGTCAAATATATTAGTGTAATTCTAAATGAGTTTATATGTTTGGATTGTAGTGAAGATGTTGCGATGTTGCCAACAAGCAACGCATGTAATCATGGACTTGGCAAGAATGGATTAATTTGATTTACTTCTCACCATACTTCTTAATAATGGCGGCGAGTGTGATAAATATTTTTTTTCGTATCTCTATTAATATTTAACCTTTGTAGATTCTAAAGTAATATTGTTTATGTCTAAAACTCTTCTAAAGAAAATTATGATAGCATTTGTTTTGTTTTTGATGTCTGCATGTTGGTAGAACTTCGATCATAATTTTATAGATAATTTAATAGTCTTTACAAATGTAAACATATGATTTGGCACCACTCATGTTAGAGTGAAAATGTAGGTGAATCGTTTGGTTAAATTTCAATAATACGAGTTTATTGGCTTAGAATTAGAACAATAACGTTCTAACTCAACTTTGATATAATGCACTAGATTTCGAACCCGATTTATCCAAATACGTATCGTATAATTTTTATAAAATATTTCTACTAAACTTCAATAGTATTTTTTTCCTTGAGTGTACACTCCAAACAATTGTAGGTAATTAAGAAATTAAAATTACTCATTGAAGTTATATAACCGATATTCGAGTTCAATTCAGTTAAAATGTGTAACATTCAATTTTGTCGACACAATAGTAGAGTAGATTGTATGAGTAAAGCATCGATAGCTGGCTCGCGGCTATTTGTCCACCATTGTTCTGCGAGACTGCATTGAATGCACTAACTGCGACTGCCCTAACTGCGCTGACGACCCAGTTAACAATAAATAACGAGCCAGTTAACAACAAATGGATTTGTTGAGATCGCTTCGCATTTGTTTCATTGGTCTACGTAAGCAATTTCTTGATTCTTTTTTTAAATATTGCAGTTGAAGAAGAATGTTCCAATCTTTTGTCTTTTTTATTATCATGTTGTCCCAAAGATGTTGACAATAGTTAACTACAGCCACTAAGTTTAAAATTAAGTTGCTTAACTAAACATCGGTTAAATTTAACGTAAAGTTTATTTAAACCGTATTAGTTACTACAAATAACCTTTACTAGAATAGATTGCTTCTAAATATCAAACGGATTTAAATCATTATTAATCGTTCAATTTAAAACTAAATGTAAAAAGCGTAACCTGATTTAGGCGATCTATTTCAAATAGGTTGGACTGGACATAGGGAATATACGTCGATTTTTCCCGCGCGACTGCCGCACCGCGCCGGACACACCGCGCCGCGCCATCCGCCATTTGTTGCGAGCGCACGATAATTGTTGATATACGCCCGCGACCCGCCACTGTAATTGTCAACGCTTAATCTTCTAATTGGCTCGCATTTGCCAATGCCAGCGAGTCGCGAGCGCGCACAAAATGTCCAAAGTATAGCGCGGAAAGTTTGCGAAGTAATTCAGAAGTAAAAAAGTACGATTCGCAAGTGTAAGTTGAAATGGCGTTTAAGAGCGAAGCGAGGTCGGCCACCGGCGGTGAGGAAATAATTTTGTGTTTTATCGGGCGCGAGGGGGCGCTAGGGAACACGAGGGGGTGTGAAGAGGCGCGCGGGGGGTGACTTCTGATTTATGAGCGACGTCGCGCCCGAGGTGGTCGCGCTGACTGCAGGCAACTGGCATTGTTGACACTCTCTGCTTACCATGACTGTTCGAGAGGTGGGAGGAGGCAAATAATAGAATGAGTCGAAGTTAGTCTACTATAAATACTACGCTCAAAAACTTAGAAGCTATATTGGCATTTTCTTACGATGGTTGCCACTTAGCTTGATCATCATTTTATGTTAGGAACTATCAGGCAATGTTTATGTAGATATGGAGTTCCATGGTGAATAATAGAATATAAAACAATAGAAATGTGAAATCGGATTTTAAAGTATAAAATTATAACAAAGCGGCTCAAGTGCGTTAAAATTTCATCGCCGGCAAAGTTCGCGGACATCTTAATGTCGTATCAATTCAAAAGCTAATTTCAGTGAGATCCTAAATGAATCGGCCGCGGCTCTCGGCTCTCGGCTCTCGGCTCTCCGCTCGCACGTTATTTAACTTGTTCTTTAACTTCCAACTTTAAATTGAAAACGCCAACCGAACTCTTTACGGAGTCGGAGTCAAATTTTGAAGTTTGCCGCTGAATCGGAAATTTCTTTATAAATATCTTATTAAGCTTAAATTCAGTTGGTGTCACGCTGCCGACACTAATTTTATTCCTGAAAGACGGCAGTCGGGCGTAGGGAGAGGGTGTAAAACAAGGCTGGGGGAAGGGGGGAACAGCGAAAATGTATGCAAACGGGAAACGCGGTATTTGACGAAGCCGAAAACGACAAAAGAATTATAGAAGCTGTCTATCCCCTTGCGGAACACCGCAGCGGTGTCGCCGACCCATCCCGCCCCCGCGACATCTTGCGAATTCACTTTGCTTTGCCTCTTATTAAGAGATTACCTGACATCTGTGGGAAGTTTATCTCCTTAATAGCTTCTTACATTATGACAACAAACATAAAGCCTTTTTTTTCTTTCAAAGTAAGTAAATGTAAATGCAATGATTTGCGAACATTTCCCACATGAAACAATATTGATTGTGTAAATGATGGGATTTACTTACAATATGACTTACATTAACTAGTTGTTTAAAAAATACTGAATTAACGTAGGTAAACAAATTATAGATTATTGTTAGATAATTTTAAAGTAGAGAAATTATAACCTAAATACCACTTTATCAAACCACACTGTATTTAAATCAACATTTAGCCATATTAAAGGAAGAAAAAAATTACATTATTGTACAGTCTTTAATTAGAGGCATATTAAAATTTTAATATTTCAACCCTATTTGTTTTATGTGGGGTATGTGAAGAGAACACATGTAGTTGTAACGCAACGTGTAATAGATGCGTGATTCATGTAAATGTACCCTTAGCAAGTGTATCGCGAGCTAATCTCTCCCCATCCCTATCCTCCTGCCGATAGGGGGTGTCGGGGGAGGGAGCTGTAAACTAATTATGTATACATTTTCGTAGCCACTTATTTACATAACCACGGCCCCGGACGCCGCTTTCATCGTGAATATTTCATTTGTAATCTTTACTTTGACGGTTTAATATGACAGACATTCGGTTTCGTTCGTTTGTAACTTTTAATTTTTGTCGTCTTCCAGCCACCCTTTGTTGTGTAAAGTCGACGCCTTCCACTAATAATAGATGATTCTCGAACGATGTTTTTATAAACGTTCAGGAAAATTGTGTAAACCTGTAATTTATAACTGAAACATCAGGTGGTGTTTCCCATGAGTTGACGTCTGTTACTTAGGCAAAGATACAATTCATCGTGACTTTTTGTGACAATTTAGTTATTTTAATTTAGTTTAGTTTCATTTTCTATATTAAATGCACATATTTATATAGAAAACTATACTAATACTAATATTTCATTGAAGACTAAATTCGTTAGTTACAAAACGCAATAAATAAGTTAATTACCAAACCCTGCCGTTTTCCTAATAAGTGCTACTGTACTTAATAACAGGATGCGAATAAATAAAACGTATTAGTTGGTAATGAGCGCGTGGCCGATGGTCGAGCGTTTCGCGAGTATTTATACCGCGCCTTCTCACGAACTAATTTATGGAAGTACTCGGAAAATGTTTATGTACACTCGTCTTAGTTCGCGGTATTACAGTTACAGAAAAAATGACTTAAATTACTCCTCTACTTCCGATTTTAAAACTGTCAACTTTAAATTACTGGAGCTATAACTGACGAAAATATAGTCTTGAATAAACTAATGTTACAACATTTACAGACGTTTATCGTTTTAAGGCGCAGAAGATTTTCAAACGATTTTCGGTTTGAAAGTGTAACACCGCAAATGACGCCGACTGTACATTGCACTAGCTACCTTCCCCCTCTGTGTTGACATCCGGTAACCTCCCTATGTGGTTGTATGTACACAATATGTGGTCTATTGTAATTTTTATTTACTCGCTAACCGCGTAAATAATGGCCGGTCAGTGCGGTTGTAATGACATCAATATGTATTACTTTTAGAATGGGGATGGGTTTGTTCTATGCACGTAATGGACACACCATTTTGATGTTGATAATAATCTTCGATATAATTATATGTTTTACTTTTAAATGGTGAATTCCTATTGATTTTAAATAAATGATATTCCTCTAATATCCCTCTTTTGTTTTTTAATGACAATCAAACTGCATTTTGTATTGCATACTATTGTAAAATATGTCCAGTCTTGTGTTACCATGCTAGTAGTCGCACACGAGCTAACAGAGGCAATAATTGTCTCTGGCTGTTAATAGATGGCGCTAGTGTCGCTCGGCGGAGGATACAGATGTATCAGTCAACGCAAAGATCCTAGAAAGCAACATCAAAGAAATACCATCTCAATATTGATGAGCGTTATTTATTTTTACTCTGTTAATTATGACGTTTAAACTTTGATAAGTTAATTTTATTTTTTGAGATAGACCGTGAATTTTCTTAATAAAAAAAAAACAACAGTGAATACAGTTAGCTTTAGTTAACAATAGAAACTTAACAATGTTCAAGAAAGTAATCGTAAAGTAAATCAAATAAAATCAACATGTTTAATAATGTATCCCTTACTGCGAACAAAACTAATTAATTGTATAAACTGTATTGCTTATCATCTGGCAAAGGTCATGACACAATCAACCTCCATCGTAGCGATTACGAACTCTGAGACCAAACCCCGCCCGTTGCGCTGACATGTTCCGTTTTAACAGCCCGTACGTGCCTCCCCCGGCAACCCCCGGGCCGCCCCCGCACTCGCCCCAGCTCCCCCGGCAACCCCTCCCCCGGCCGAAGCTGACGACATTAGCAGCCGCAGACATAGGGCACGTCCCGGCCAGACGTTGACATACGTACCTAAATGTACTTAGCTATAAAACCTTTGTGCTACGAATCGAGAATTTGTAACGCTATCGAAATAGATCTGCTTAGTTTAGTAAATATGTGGACCTAAACATAATTATTTTAAACGGCTTCTTTTACTTAAATATCGCGTATTTGAAATTCTGTTATTTATCCATAGTGGATTGGATATTATGAAGTAAAAATCTCACGGATCATTCAGTTTATTTCGATACAAAAATTCCTTTACATAAGAAAGTAAGAATACAAAATACAAGTATTTTTAACAAAGGAATATTTAACGTTATAGTGTAACTTAATACATTAATGCTAGATCTAGAAGAATCTATATGTTAATTTAAGTCGTTGTTAATATAAGAATCTGCTCCCATTTTCTATATTATCGCTAAACTTCCTAAATTCGGTGTAGACTTGCGAAACTCGACACAGCTTTCATAATGTAACCACAGGTGTCGCTACAGTAGCGTAGTACTGAATTAGAGGCTTCGCTGGATTAGCAGGCAATTATGCCTGATTCTCGGCAATTTGATACTGTATATCGGAGCAAGTTTTACAACAGCGTTTTATGGCGACGGAAATATATCAGCAATAAAAAGAAATGCGAGCGTGTTCTGACACAGTGCGTGCAATGTGACACCATTAGTGCAGTAAACGCGGTAACAATGGGAACAAAACGAAGTGCAGGAATTTGTCGCGAGTGCTGCGGTGAGCGGGGCGCCTTGCGAACGCATCGTCTACTATCGAATCACTCGTGGATGTATTTTCGATTTATAATTGCGTAGGTATCAATGTGATTAAAATCTAAAAGTTTGTTGCATTACCATAACTGCCTTCAAATTGCAATCCAAAACAATTTTGCGAAACATTGCGCAAGAACTAATAACACTTTAGGTCCAAATAATAAACAATATTGTTAACAATTACTTAACAACACGGTCTTTTGTCACTTCATCAGTTCAAAGAGTTTTCAAAAGACACAGATGTTCTGAAAAATATTCTATAGTATTACTGATTTTTTCAATAAAATCATAATGTAGAAAATGGGCATATATTCGTTTCGAATTCAAGTACTGCGTTTCCTGAACTAGGAAAATTCTATTTTAACTACAAAATATCTTAACCAGAATATTATTAATAATAATTACACCTCTAGTACTTTTTTATTGTTAATCTCGTAAAGAAAAAGTCTCTCGTTTGAATACGATTGATGTTCTTTCTTGCATAAGAACAATAAAACACAATGCTTATGAAAATAATTTAATTTCAATTTGTTTAAATTGCTTAAGAGAAAACTTTCGACTATTGACTTACATATATAAGTATTAATTGTATTTTCTAGTGAAGGAATAAATGGTAGCAACCATTTGTGTCATTGCAAGCATAAGGCGTAAATGTTGCGCTTCTGTCGCCTTCACCACGCGACCCGCTGCACTTTACTGTGTCATTATCGCGACGTGTGCAATTAAAATTGTACGCTCAAGTAATATTTGTTTAAAATAACTAATTATATTACCACTAATAAATACTTTTATACACGACATCTGCTGCGCGGTCGCTACTCGCGGCTATCGTATTGCATTGTAGAAATGTTTCATTTGTTCCACACGCCCCGGACAAGTTGTAATTATCTGTTCGTGTGAACATGGCCTTAATACAGAATGCATACTTAATGCAACAAATATATGTTTAACTCAAGTTGTAAACGCGATATTGACTACAACATGTTGGTGTGTTGCAATTATTAAAAAAACTTTAATAAAATTTTAAGTTCTATTTTTCCAACAAAAAATATGAAGCGTAATGTGATAATTACATAGTTATCCAAAAGTTTGCAATCACTTTTGTGAGTCTTAAGCAAGTCACAAAGCGGTAGAGGCGGCATAGTATTCGTTATCTTACATCTTGCCACGTCTAGTTCGAGTTGTATAGATATTAATCAATTAGAATTGACAAAATCGTGATGGTGTCGAAAATATGACGGTCGGTGTGGACCTCCCAAGACGAGGAGCGCACCCGACGCACCCGACGTTCTGCTATCCCGCTACAACCACGCCCTCTCATCTCATTAACTTACTCTAATTCACATCAATCTTTCACAAATTCCTTCACGCGTGCTGCCTTCAAATATTTGTTGGTGATCTCATCTACAAGGATACATTTTTTGTCTACTTCTGTGCTTCTTATATCTATATCCAATTTTGTCAGTCTAAATGTTGGTCGAAGATGATAAAGTATTTTCCAAAATGACATATTCATTCTACCGTACTGTGATGTTAATTTTCATTTCATTTTTCAGAATAATTATATATATTTAGGTTTCGCCTGCGACTTTGTCCGCGTGAATTTAAAAAAAACAAAAGCGATATGCGTTTTTCCAGATTATGCTCTACATATTTACTAAAATTAATTGAGATCGGTTCAGTAGTTTAGGCTACAAACTCTAACAAACATCCATTGAGTTATATTCGACCACGACGTTAGAAAATGATATCTCGTTGGTGATCACTACGAAGAGGATGACGTATAGTGCGAGTGTGCAAGCAGCCAGTATTCCAAACGCTAATTTCCTTCTGCTTGTGGGCTCAACTGCGTTAGTTTCTGGATATGGAAATATTTCGGTAAGTTTTTATTGCTGACCCTTACAGCAATGATCCTGCACATTTTTTACATCATCTACAACAAAAATTTATTACATTGCAGTCTACGGGAGCATCTTCTTCGGTGCTACTGGCAGCGCGAGTCAAAATAGTCGAACAAAATACCTGCGCACGCGCATACATACGTATCGCTGACATTACGCAAGGAATGTTATGTGCGAGTGCTGATAATCCGCCAAGAGACGCTTGCCAGGGGGACTCGGGAGGTCCTCTCGTCGTCAACAACACGTTAGTCGGCGTAGTATCCTGGGGCGAAGGATGTGCGGATATGACTTATCCTGGGGTTTACACGAGGGTATCTGAATATAATTCATGGATCAACAAATATTTGGAGAATTAAACCTTATTTTAAAGTAAAGCTTTTTCATTCTACGATTCATTTATTTATTAATCTGTGTTCTAATTGTGAGGAAAGTCTAACGTCAGGAATGGAACCTGACTAGCTACATATTGTTGGGTGACAAGCGTTTAAAGGTGTTCAAAAGAAATAGGGTGCAATGTGTCTAAGCTCGCGTCTTTTTAGTCGGCCGTCAGCGAGCGCTGCCGCACTGATTGATTACCTCATTTAAATCCGACGCTCGAGATTCGATTATGATTAGCCTTTATCAAATTGAAGTCATCTCTAGTGACAATATGCGGGGGTCACGTTAGGAAATATACTGTCAAACCAAATGTTGTATGACATCTATAATATTTACATTAAACAACTCACTGAAGATTATTTTAAATTCTAATGTTGAACAAATATCAGATACAGTTGACCTTATCGCCATGTGGATCCACTCCATTCCTGACCGGAGTGAACAGGCAAATTTTTGAACAAATCAAGGAATTTAGTTTCTCTAGAAATCAATAAAAAATCTGGATAAAGCAAACAGCATAGAAGACAAGATAAATAGACGTTGTGTTTGGTAGGTTATTGATCCAAATAATGTGACTAAATTGTACCAAACGCCGAACGGTATTAATTAATTTTGACAACCCTATTTGAATAGCGAGTCTCTCACAGGAATCGATCTCTCATTGTCGTCGCAACTCTTGTGACACTTCGCGCGCTGGCTGACGTCGCGCCTAATCATACCCCGCTTTTTCTTTGTTCTTAATCTGTGGGCGGGGAATTCAGTCAGTTATTTATATTTCAGTTCGTTGTTTATATGTGTCACAGTTTGAGAGATTTGTTAATAACGCGTTGAACATCTCGTGTTATATTTAATATATCTTCTCTGATCTATAAACAGAATGTTTTTTTTTCTAGTGCTGTCATTGAGATGTGTATAAATGTCCCCGCCAGTATATGATTCCGATGATATTTCCGTCATGTTGTACGTATAAACGATTTAAAGTATTTGAAAATAATGTTGTGATCTACATTATTTTTAATATCACAAAATATTTTGTTTGATTTCGTTGTCATTTTATTCTCATTTAACATTTGCTGCAACTTCATCTTGTTTATTTAAGACATCGTACAAGTTTGTTTAGTAGTTTGAGAAATTAGCGTGGTAGTTGGAACTTGAATGTGGGTATATTTTTCCGTCTTTTTTATTCTTCATTGCTTTATCAATGTTTGTTTTCTTCTCTATACTTACAGATATTGCATACTGAATACAGATTAACCTGATTAATAGAAGGTTTTATTGCATGAGCCATTTAACTAATCAAAAGTTATTGATTCATGTTCCCGATAGAGGCCTACCTGTCAACTTCTGTATAGTTTAACATTGTGTTTGTTTAACGTGTAATCGTCGTTTACATATCAAAGTAGATTGCATGATAAATAAGCTGGTAAGTCAACGGCGTCAATGTGTCGCCAATATTCAATTCGATTAGGACGTCGAGCGTCTAAACCCACCAATAAGTATGTGTTATATAGTCCCCCGGCCTATTACCTGGCAATTTCACAGAACAATCTACGTCGGATCGCGTCGAAGGCACACAGTTGCAAGCGCGACACGAAGCAACACACAGCGACACGCCGAAAGGGACGGCGCTTCGGGATTTGTTTGCACAGTGTAGCTTTCCCTGTCGCCCGTGGCCGTGTGTGCCGCCATCTGGCGGGTGGCAGTGCGCGCGTGTGCGTGGCGCCCCCACACCGAAGCGCCCCCGGCTCGGGGTAGCAGCGCGTCTGTGTGAGTGACCCAGTCGAATAAATCTAATGTAATACACACAAACATATTGGTGGCGCGGCGTGTCATTTTTACGCTTGTGTTGCCGCTTGCCGCTACTCGGGACTTTATGCGCGATGATATTATTATTCTGACGATTACGGCATCCTTTATGCTTACAATAAAATAATTAATAAGGGATGAAGTATATTGTTGCGCGGCGCAGCGGCGCGATCGGTATCGGCGCTTACCTTCATTCACTTTACAAAGGTTACGATAGAGTTCATTAGTACGTGTTTATTGTAATGACCGTGTATTGTTTAACGGCTCCCTCTTTAGTAATTGTTTTGCGTCTGTTTCCCTGTTCGAGAATAACAATAAAATTGCAAAACCCCTTTTTTTGTAATTTAAAATATCAAATAAGTACCGTAAACGTTAAGAAAAAAACATTAAATTAAATATTGAAAATATAACAATACATTGGTATATGTTAGATTAGTGGTTGGTAGATCATAGATTATAAACGTCAAAGTTTCTATGTAAAATTATAGTATGTATCTAAAGATATTCTATTACCTTTATTAATAATTATATCAGTGCACTGTATTTATAGCATATAACAATAGTATTATAGTTATAATTGTCTCTAATTAAGCAACGTGTCGTAGGCAGCGAAACAAAAACTTGTTGAATTATCAGCTTAATCTGTGACGGAACAGTTGACGAGCCGCTCGACCCCCGTTCAGTTTAACAATTACGCGGCAGGCTCACTGTGATGCGACCCTACCTCTCCAGCCATTGTGGACACCACTATGCCCGGCCAGCGGACCTCGACACCTCATCCCGATAACTCGCACCCCTCTCACTCCTAAATTAAACCAAAATACAAGGGCAGGGAAGGTCAACTTACGTTGGGGAATAATATACAAATATTATTATCCAGCCCGTTCACAAATATCAATAACGTATTACCAACATCGGGACTGATTCAAAAAGTTAATAACGAGATTTTAGAGGCGTTATAAGGCCATTTGGCATTGATTAAGATGGCGACTAGCTACGAATTAAATTAACTAATCTAGTTACAAATCGATGAATTTCAAACGAAATATATTACCTGGTTTTATCATTATTTATGCTAAATTTAATTTATGTTGGCAAATAATTGCCAGCCGCCAGCTCCGTGGTGGCTCGCTGTCATAAATTAAATATTTATGTGCACTTTATTAGCTACAATGTTTGATACGATATCCACTGAACAATCTTGTTGATTTTCCTTAATTGTAAGTTTTGACCACAGATGGCGCTACTCGTTTTAATTTTTTAGTTACTAAGTTCTTACAGCTAAATCAATAAAAATCACTAATAATAATCAATATTCAAAAGATAAAAGATGTTAATTGATATCAAATAAAAAATTAATAAAATATGAAATTACGCAAAGAATGAAAACAATCATAAGTATTAAAATGTAAGAACAACGGCCAACACTTAGCCCGCATACAAATGATCTGTCTTCTAACCTTATACTATGGTAAATACAGATCTAACTAAAGAGACAATATCTCCGGCGCTAAAAGGCCAGCCAGAGCTCGGGTGGGACGCGGGGAGGGCGAGAGAGGGCCACCCTCTCTGCGAAATTACTACATTTGAAGGGAACAACTTTTTATGAGAAATAAGCCGCTATGAATCTCGAATTATAAGCGAATCGAGTGGTGTGAGTGCATTACACTGAGCTTGTGTATCGATTTAACAATGACTCGTCGCTCTATGGCTTCTGATCCCTCTCTTTTAAACACAACCGTTTAAATTGAATGCCACACAATACACAAAAACGTAAGCATTCTCGTATCAACATTTTATTTATAGAAATCCATTGATCCAATGAGATAACATAGAAATAGACTAACAAAAAATATTGGTAGCAAGCAGCATGTGTTGCTCTTCTGTACATCTCTATTAGCCGTCATATCTAAATCCACTACCTTCTTAAGCATATCCTCTTTGACACAATCCATCCATACTTACTTCGGTCTTCTCTATTGTAGCCATATTCAATCAATTCAGTTTCTAAAACAATCTCTATATGAAAGTTTACTTACTAAGTAAAATACATTCAACAAAATATATCAATGTTATAAAAACAATCTTCGGATGTACCCTTCAGACACCATCGCTATGAATCATTAGCCAGACTAAAACTATAAACGTCAAAAGACACTTTCGAAAGACGCTCGAAGTTGGAAAACTGAATAAGCATGGAACAATGTCAATGAACCTTAAATGTTTAATTTTGTTACCTTTAACTGACAATATATTTTTAAATTATTGTAGTTTAAGGATGGTTTATTATTTGTTATAGAATTCTCTGGCAAATATGTAGAGGGCGTTATTA
>JAOCNA010000001.1:7141165-7151771 GCA_026546675.1 Papilio helenus
CAATTTTTAAAACTCTTACACATTTATATCTAGACTAGATTTCGTCCACGACTCCATCCGTACGAAATTTAAAAAGTAATCTTCATGCCAATTGATCGCGGTAATTTAGCGTATATTTAGCAGTTACAAAACTTTGTTAAAAACAGAAAATATAGCTTAGAAGGGATCCTATAGGGAGGATAGAAAAATAGGACGACTTAATGCATATTGAAACTATGCCATAGTACTTTTATTAAATAACGGATTGTACAAATAGTATATTCATTATTTCTAACTATTATAACTTTTTGTATGGTTTTCATAATTTTTTTTTTAGTTATAGTAGTTAGCCGCCACGTGTTAATTGACCTTCACATCTGCGAATATAAACTTAACATTAAAAAAATATTCGTAACAGTAAATGTATTTAGTGGTACTGGCTCTTATCAGTTGTATGATAACCCACACACTTATAAAGGTAACGAGTAGCATCATTTGTTTATTTAATTCAATGAATTTTCCATTTAGCTTCTTTATAAAATTCACTTGTAACTCCGATCATATAAAGACAAGGAATAAAAATAACGTGAAAGAGACAGATGCATGTTTTTTCATTCTTAAAGTTCATTGAACAAGTACGGTTTTGTTCGCAAACATCGTCCGTGAACCTGAAGTTACGATCAAAAAGTGTCTTAGTTATGTATAAGGAGAATATACGTGGAACGTGGAGCTTATAAGTGGGACCCAAGTAACGTAAGACTGTTTTAAAATATCAAAATGGCAGCTATAGTTGAGAAAGTTAACGGAATAGACAATGCCGCGGAACCAACGTCGTTGCTATCAGAGACTGATTCGTGTACAAGACTGGATGTTGCTGGCAGTGTTATGGACGGTATGACAGAAGAAGTGGATTGTGTTAAATACTCTGTGTATAAATCTAGATGGGTGATGCTAGTGTTGTTTGTGATATACTCTGCGTCCAACTCGCTGCAATGGACACAATATACAATAATACAGGACATAGTGGTGAAATACTATGGTGTGCCGAGTACTCTCGTGTCGTGGACCTCTATGGTGTATATGATCACATATGTGCCTCTCATATTCCCTGCCAGCTGGCTACTGGATAAAACGGTGAGTTTAATTATTTGATCCTTTAAATTTTAAGAACTTTTAGATAGCACAGATATCGATCGTTCTTACGTCGTCGATTTTTTAGCGTTTTAATATATTGAAATGGTTTATTAGTTATTAAGTATTCTGTACGACGAAGAAGGACGAATTGAATCATTTTAACAAATAACAAAAACAAATCAACTAAATATTTCAATACCATCAAACAACTGATTGAATTTCCAACGTCTCCGGCCGCAGCTTCCATTAGGAAAGTTTTGGTTCCATTTGCAAAATCACTGCGGCTTAATGTCCATTCATTCACGGCTTTAAGTACGTCAAAGCAATACAAACAAACAAAGAGACAGGTTCTAGGTAAAGGCTGTGTAAAACGTAAGCCGCTAACCGAGAAAATTTTATTGTTTTCGGTGATAGGCCTTATATTTTTCTTTCCCTTATTTTCTGAAAAATTGTATTATACTAGCTTTCAGCCGCGACTCTGTCCGCGTGGGATTTAAAAAAACAAAAGTGAGTAGCCTATGTGTTCTTACAGACTATCCTCTACGTCTATCCAAAATTTCATCAAGATCCGTTCAGCCGTTTAGGCTACAAACTCTAACAAACATCTATCCATCCATCCATCTAAACTTTCGCATTTATAATATTAGTAAGATAGTAAGAAGTAAGATAGTGTTATTATTGTGATGGAAAAATTTTATCATCTGCCTTTTTATCTAAAATGTTAACTTTTTAATGTTGCTTTTGTATTCGTGGCCAATAGACAAAATTGATGCCTTGGTTTTGGAAAAAAATTAAAAATAAATACTTATCTTTAGTGATAAGTATCTATAGATCTAAAATCTAGCCACACAACAATATATAGTTCGTTAAACTGATGTGTCCACAAAGATGTCATTAAAGATGTGGTCGTCATGGTAACGTAGTAATAAACAAGATGTCAACAAACAATGTTTCCTTAATTTATTGCGCAATAGAAACTTATAAGATACCCTTTAAAATAAAGACAATTTCGCGGTTTCTCAGACGTTGATTAACGCGATAACGGCTCAATAACTTTTATAAAGATAAAAGGATTCACGGATCTATTTGATCGGACGATTGATACGAGTAAATTATCAATGTGCATTAGAACGTTCTTCGCGTTACTTGTGGACGTTAGACTGTGTTGTGAATTGAAACAATGTCTGTGCTAAAAGATGTGAAGACCAATGAAGAACCTGCTTGGTCCACGTATACTAGTCCAAGGAAAATGGAAGGTGTAATGGAGTACGTCGCAGCAGATAGTATAGTTAAATACAATGTGTATAGAACAAGATGGTTTATGCTAGGCTTATTCGTGTTATATTCGACATCTAATTCTATGCAATGGATGCAGTATACTATAATTCAAGACATAATTGTGAAGTACTATAATGTGCCGAGTACGCTCGTGTCGTGGACCTCAATGATCTACATGATAACATACGTGCCACTTATATTCCCTGGCAGCTGGTTACTCGATAAAACGGTAAGATTTTATGTATTGCTATAAACACAAAGACAGTAACTTGCTTGAATTCCTCTAGCAATTTACTGTCTGAACTAGAGTTCAGAGATTCCTAAACTTATATCTCAGACGCTTTTAAAATTTTTGGGTTGTGGTAAATCCCTAGACAATGCTGATTTACCTTTACTAGCTCTCTGGGCAATTCTACGGCGCCTCTTTTTTACCGTGACTGGAGGGTCGGTAGTGTTGTGTAAAAGTAATTTGCAGACCTGGGCCGCCCTGGGCGGTCTCCCGATCGCGTCTTATTCTAACGCCGGTACTATCCTAATGCAGTTTTTCAACTTGTAAAGCCTTCATTTTATCCCGTTAGGAATCGCTCCTCTAATCTGTAGTTTCGTCCTTAACTTAGTTATTACTTTCATAACTTTTTTTTAATGTTTTTAATTTCTATTTCACACTAAAAATCTTTATCAGCATATAACAAAGCATGTAACTTGATTTCATAGTAGATTATTCATTTATCGGTCACTTTAGAGGTATGGAAAATGGCAATTTTTTTTTTAAGATTATGTCCGTGGATTTTTTTTAGCTCGCGCTCGCTTTAGACTTTTTTTAAGTGATACAAAACAAGGTTGGTGATTATTTAAGTCCACCAATGGTCTAACGTCTACCATGCATATGCATAATGCCGTCCACAGCGCAGAGGATCGCACAGAGTGGGTAACACCCTTTCAGATATGATATCTGATACCTTCGAGATCAAGAAGAGGTCGCGAACCTCACAGAGAGAGGATCTAACACAGCTAATGCAAAAAAAAATAACCGTTTATCAAGATTCGTCTCATTCTTTATTAGTAGAAATTATATGTTTGTGTCCTTTTTCTCGTTTGTGACGCTTTTGTGCTGCGAACCGGTGGGGTTGGATCTTTATTTACGTTTTCTAAGTGACCTTATTGTTGAAATAAAACAACACTTGCCTTATTTCACTCAAGTTTTAATTTAATAATACTAGTGTCGACTAATATGAGAACAACTGTCGCTTAACAAGTTACTATTGAATTGAATAAAGTAGGAAAGCTTTGTGGTGAATAAAAGCTGCGCTTACAGGGCGTTGAGATAAGTTTGCATAGTGTTCTTGCTTGTATCGAGCGTGCTAGTGCTGGTACGGTGTAGTGGCGAAGCGGGCGCGAGTGCCATGAAGACGACCGTCTGAATAGCTCCTAGGATGTGTAGGCTGGGTGCCGGCGGCGTGCTGCTGCTGGCGCTGCTGAGCGCGGCCTCACCTCCACCGGGTAAGGGCATCTTCGGAAATTTACATCTTTACCTTGACCAAAAGAATTGTTCTTTGTTTAAATATATACTTATTTGTCAGGTTAAAATCTTTCCCATTTAAATCAAAACGTAAATATTTCATTTATAAGCTTTAATTGAAAAAGCACAAACTTATTTTTCTACTGGTAGGGAGGCTTTTTCGTGCAGATTTTGCTTTGTCTAATGAACTAACATTTCTACACATTTAGTGAGCATCTGTTCTGCACATGTTGCTTGAAATTTGTTCCACAATATATTGTTGCAAATAGTAAAGTATTTTAAAGATTTAATTATTTACAAGTATGGATTATGTATACACTAGAGTGCTGATTGCATTTAGATCACTAGAATCCAGTCCGATAAATCGATCCAATAATGTCACTTAAAAATTTTCCAACTAGCCGATATCGCGAAATGAATAATTTGGTTGTCCCGAAAGACACCAAGAGAAATCGCGGAAAGTCTCGATGACAGGCAGCGTCTTCAGCACATTAGTACAGTACAGCCAGCTTGGAATGGTGCGTTAAACGACGTAAACAAAAGTTGTAAGTGATATATAAAAAAATAAAAATTCTTTATTGGTCCAAAACAGTTTTACACAAAATCAGTGGGACTCTGTCTCCTAGTACTAACTGTGTTTCAGGAGGCAGGGCCTTCCGTTATCAATTGTCTTGGACTATTTGAAATTAGTTGTTACAAAGTAAGTTAAAATATTTACATATATAGATAGATAGATGAAAAATGTTTTGTAGAAGGTACGCCGCGCCGCTCGCCGCTACAACTATCATCATAAGTAGTAAGAATCTTTGAGAGTAGGCAATAACCATCTAAACTTAACCGGCGCACACCATCTTTCGACTTCGAATTGTGGTCGAGACTGAAGTTTATTCATCATAAAAAAGTATAAATGATCTATTAATGGCTCGCGACTTTCCCACTAGACGATACTATTATGGCGTACTTGTTGCATATACAAACACAGGAATAATAAAAGTAGGCATATGCATAGTTTGTTATGGAGGTACAGTCTGGGACTCTGGCGACATTCCACCTTAAAAGCCCTTCTAAACGTTTTGTACGTAATAAAGAACGACACGGAACATTAAGCAATAGGACGCATTTTAAATTTGTTTTTACGAAAAAAGATCTGTCTGTGGTACACGTATAATTGATTTTATAATTTTCCTGGCGTTTGCGCAACTCTTTTATATCTTATTGTGCAATTGTAATAAGGGTAGGAGTTTGTCTTTATGCAAGGAACGGGGCAATTTTTCTGTAAGCGGAACACCACGAATTCCCGCAACTGTACATATATGGTAAGTGGAACACTTGCGTGTGTATGTTCGTCACATGCTTGTATCTGAGCTTGCATTCGTTTTGTGTACATTTGTTAAAAATAAACTGCAAAAAATTATTGATGTTATTCGCAACTTACATACTTTTTATCGAGAAAATAACTTGAGTGGCTCACTCAAGTTATCATCACGCAAGTCGCAAGATATCCCTAATCCTATTATTTAATAATTAACGATGTTTGTATAATGAATAACTGATTTTGGACTGACAATAAAACGAACGAGAGAAGGATTGCAGAAGAACTCAAGACGGCAATGTGCTGAAGACGATCACAGTCGCCGGCACAAGGGTTTACACTTGATTATTTACTGTGTTGTCTCTGATTGTTTTGGCGACGGAGGTCAGCGCGCTAAAGTGGAATGGCGAAATTATGATTTATGTTCAAACAAACCGGCAGCTGCGGTGCTCTGATGGATGCACGCTCCACGTTTGTGTACAGTAATGTTTACATACACACATTTTAGCAAGTAATTCAGTGCATTATAAATTCAAGCATCGCCAGCGCATATTGCAAGCCGATAAAGTTATTTGCGTTCAATAAGGCGAATGATCTGACTTTTCCCATTTTTCGTCTGTGAATGGCCTCCCCGCCTCACACCACGGGCGCACCTCGGACGCCCTCTGCGGTGCAAAGTTGAGGGCATTAGCGTGTTATCGGTGCCAGCAGAGTGAAGACGGCACCCACCTGAACCCCCACTAATGAACATTGTTACAACAACTTAAAATCAACAATAACGAACAATGCATGCTACATTGCTTGTCTTATATCAGCTTTCACATGTCAATTTCTTTTAGACGCAGCAATGTAAGGTGAATTAAATGTGTATTGAAATTATCGTTGGACGATAGGCGTAATAGATAGTATCTATACGCGTTGAGATGTGGGAATAGGTGGGAAGCGCGAACGTGTTTTGCAAACCTGCCGAGAAAATAAGGTGTCCCCAATTTGCCTTTGTCGACCGAACGCTGATAGCAAATAATGTGCCATAGTTACGTATTCAGTTTCACGCTTGTATTTTGAAGATTCGTTTACGTTTTTATATTCCCACCCAAAGATATTTAGTTGGTCAATTTTTCTATATCTTTTTCCAATATGTTACGTTTTAACTTTGTGTTATTATATGATAGATGACTCAGTTTTGATCAAGTACTTAGTTACGATATTTTAAACTATTTAGTCCTAATAGCTGCTTCATAGGTTTGTTGGCAATAGATATATGTATAATAAAATCAGCTTGCAGTTACAGAGGGCACCAGGGAGGTGGCGGTTCCCTCAGGAATGTCAGGAGTGCGCGTCGTTCACAGGTTATTGATACAAATAGCCGGCCCTCCCGCGAGCCTCCCGCGGCCCTCCCGCGACACACCCCCGCCTCGATAACACCAATAAAACCTGATTGATATTGTGTAAGTGCTTTCGGAAAATGTGGGAACTCGATTGATGTTACAGCCAAATTCGATTGGAGGAAAATTGAAAAGAATCATCTATGTCAAACGATAATCAACTCTACGGTGTTGGTTGTAAAGTATAAAATAATTGTTGGGATCACAAACGTAATACCATTTGGGAATTAAGATTGTAGTATTGATAGTAGCCGGAGGCGTGAATAGTGTTGTCTAATGGCGGGATACACGTGCCCTGTTTGACGTGTTTGTCGAACTTTGTTACATCGATATGACTCCTTAAATATTACCTACACAAACAATTCTAGTTGATTGAGAATGAAAAAATGTTTACTGAATTTACAAGCCTATTGCAAATACAATTTTTTGTGCGACGTCAGTATTAAAGTTTTTGTAACCACTTGAAGCACTTTGGAACTAAAATTTTCCGATGGTCTTTGCTATTTATGTAATAAATAATTTTAAGGCGAATCATAGGGTGAGCAGAGATGCCTATAATATCATTCTGTTATATTTACGAATTTTCTCCATCATCTCCAAGGTGTCAAGGGGTGTCATATTCGACAGTGATTACTAGTCGTTATTTTTTCGGCCATAGTATTCTAGTTACGTTTCTTCGAACTTGGCAACCTTATTATATGAGTTAACTATCAGTGGAAACAGCATCATTACATTTTGTATTCATTGGGTGAACTTTAGCATCAGTCTTGTTCAATACAGTTGCAACACTCTTTGACAGTATTAACTAAACCTTCGAACTGTTGGTAGGAACCTATTCAAGAATATAATTTACGTACACCCTGTATAAGCAAAGCTAGGCATTGTTTATTGAATCTTGTCTACGTTTGAAAAGGCGTAGGCGTGTTGGTTTCCCAAACAAGTAGCAACCGCGCCATCTCGCGTCAACCGTGACAGTTGTCGTGAGCCTTAGTGACCCCGGATTGTTAATGTCTAATGAGACACGTGGGCGGCAATTAACAGACGATAGGTGGGACCTTGTACACTAAAAGCAAACAACTGACACATTTTCGCTTATGTAAAAACTTGTTCTGTTAGCAACGATAAGCAAACCAAACAAGGATATGTGGCAATCTCTGATCGGACTGATAGAAATGAGACATTTAAATGAACCCGGATTCGGTTTCTGTGAAATACTTTCATTGCCAATAGCTGCACGTTTCTCCACGAATCAAATGTAGACGAACTTAAAGCTTAGCATGTGCGATGAAGGATATGTAACTCATTGAAAGTGTTAACTTGGAGAATATGAAAAAACTGGGGAATCGTTGGCGCGGTTCTTAAACGCTTGACCAGACTCGACAGAAAGCTTATACATCCAGGTGTATTACCATGCATCAATGTTTTGTTCGATTTTCGAATTTCATATGAACATTTATCCAATGTTCTTGAGGAAAAGAAATTCAAAGATATGTGTGAAATCAACCAACCCGTAGTGGGCCAGAGCTGTTAACTATGGCGTGATTACCCTAACTTGTGTAGGCTTTGAGTCTTTCGGTGGTGACACACATATATGAACTAACAATGAAGACGTCGATGAAAAAAAACCTATTGCGTTCTTTGAAATTTTCCATTGTAGGAAAGGGAAAAATTTTCCTATGACATATCACCTTTTTGTTTGTCTAGGTTAAATTATATAAGTTCAAAATAACTATCAGATTACTCAACATGTTTCCCTTGTGGTGTTCAATAATATGATCATGATGTGAACAATAATTGAGAGAAGGAAACAATTTTGCTCAGTAAGCCCACAGGGCTGGGCTAATAAAATTTATTGCATTCCGATCAGCCCTGCCTTTACTGCGCCCTTGAGGGTTAACGGGTGTGAATGGCCACCCCATTGTGGGAAAATGTCTATTAAATATTTATGATTCTTACATCGTATTCCGATTATGCCTATCGTCAATGTAATGGATACCTTTATGATATTGCCAGTTATTCCTTAACTGTATGAGAAGCTACTTACACTAAGTGTGATATTAGTTTTTCATATTAAACGTATACAATTGGCCTTAAGAATATTTCGTTTAATCGCTCCTATAGCGTCTTCGTAAACAATTACTCTACTAATTATGAAAATTATTTTGCTCAAAGTCTATGAAAACCCTTCTTTGTTTCATGGCTGAGACACCAAGTTAATTCTAACCTTCTAAAACTAAGAGTCACCACAATTCGATTAGCAATAAAAATAACGTTCACAACTTGCAAAATAATTTGTACAAATCCATTTTTGGTGTTACAATTACGCACTTGATAGAACAGAATAAATCAATTACGAACACCCGTTACGACGACTACTTACCAATTCGTCCTACGTACCACGCACACGTAGACAAACCAACGCCTACACACAACACACACATGTCTATTTTAATAACCCTCGATTCACAAAGCATGGACTAGCAAGTTTATAATGCTCCTATTCACTAAACCCTCTGATTTGACAGTGGCCTGCTCTGTCATCCGAATACTGAAGTTGACAGCAAAATTCAACCTTAATTGTATCGAAATAGACTTTACTTTACTTTCGTTCATATATTTGAAATAAACTTATGCAGTTGTTGTTTCCACATGTATGTAATTAATTTAAACTTTGATGGTGTAAAACTGACTTCTTCCTTTGTAATAATTTTTGTTGCCTTTAAGGGTTTTGATATTAATTAAGATTTTGTAAATGTTCGATGCGATAAAAACGATTGGTTAATTAGTTTAGCAAATTTCTAAATGTCTATTAGATCAAAAATAGAAGACGTCCTTAAAAGTTACATAATACCCCCCCTCACCGCTTTAATAAATAACTAGCCTATGCCCGCGACTCCGTCCGCGTGGAATTGAAAAAAACAAAAATGAGTAATCTTTGTGTTCTTCCGGACTATCCTTTACATATATACAAAATTTCATCGAAATCCGTTCAGCCGTTTAGGCTACAAACTCTAACAAACATCCATCCATCCATTTAAACTTTCGCTTCTATAATTTTAGTAAAATTAGTAAGATTGAACTTGACTTTTAGAGACTTGAAACGTATTAAACATTTTCGTAAGGTAAACATTGTTTACAAAAATTACTTTTTATCAACGATCTTTTTCAGTGTTCTTTTTTTTCCTTTTATTTCTAGGTGAAAAAAATGTTTGTTGTTTTTTACATAGTTCTATTTTGTTTTATTTAGATATAGTGTTTTAACACGTATGTCGTTTGCAAAGATCCACCTGTATCAATAAGTTAATTGTATGGGCGGAGTTTTCGAGCACGAAACGTGTCCCGCGAACTTCACAGAATTACTAATTACCTTTGTAATTAAGCAAATGTCGCCGAGTTAATTGGATTTTCACGATGAAAAAGTGGGTGCTAGCGTGATGATGAATAAAATGCAAATATAGTTAAGGCGGTTTTAATTAAATGGGACTATTTTTTATTGGACAGTAACGATGAATGCGCGCTTGTTTCCGATCGTGATAATGCCTCGTTAATAATTTCGTACATATTTAATTGATATCACCTGATATGTGCAAGTTGCATCACGATGTTTTCCTTCACCGTAAGAACGTCGGGTAAATTACGTACATATGAAATTCGAAAAAATCGATAATCACATTGGTACTGGATTCGAACCCAAGACCTGTAGATTACAAGCCTGAGCCATCGACGCTCGGATAACCAGCAGTGCAGCGTGACTGGCATAGTCACCCTTAGGGTGTACTCCGAGCCCCTCGGTAGGGTTTAACTTGTGAGCATAAGGCATTTTTAGAATGTTTGTTGTTTAATTTTTTAAAATATTAAAATATGCCACATAATGTGATGTTACATAACACATAATGTTTAATAGACGGAAATAAAACCGGTGTAAATTAATCTATTATTTAGGCCTAATGTCCTTAGAATTGCTAATGTAAAATTTGTCGACCTTTATTAGTAAGTGGT
>JAOCNA010000001.1:7211603-7223817 GCA_026546675.1 Papilio helenus
AGCTGGTTTATCGTTTACAAAATTCAATGTCCATTTTGCTGATATTTGATAGTGATTTATTTGAATAAGCAGTTTTAATGAATAATTTACATGATATCAATTACCAATGCTCCCCGCGACCCCTCAAGGCCCCTTGCGGCACTTCGCGGCACCTCGTGGACCCTGCAGTCCACTTCATTACGCGCATTGTGCGGTGGACAGTCGCGGTCTAGCAACCTTCGTTTGGATGACGCCTGTCTGAACATTCCAGTGACAGTCTTTTGTTTTACAACTCACTGAGACTACATAGTTAGTGTGATTATCGAAGAAAGATTACAAACATTTAGGGATATTAGAGGTTATGCGGTTTTTAAACGAGGTTACAATATTATGAATTAGGTTCTCTTCCTTTTGATAAACAAGTTTGAAAATAATATAAGTTAAATGGACTGCAATAATTTTATAAATGAGATGTCATTTAAAATTAATGCATAGAGATGTTCGATGTAAACCGGTCTGAAAAGGCGTATTCAATTTTGAAATCTTAAAACTATTTAGAATCACATAAACGTATAAAATTAATCTCGAGTATAAATTAAATTCGATTTCGATAACATTAATCACTATGAAGCCCGTATGCGAATAGGCAAGTTGTTATTCATTAATATATAAAATTAATTATCTACGCGACCTATTATTAAGACAGCATTCGAATTGAATAAACAGCTACTAGTATTAGTTATCATAATACAAACGATACGAAGCAATCAATCACGGTTAGTCGATTCCGAACGAAGCTAACGGATATTAAATGATTATTTGAACATCGAACGTTGGGTTAATAGTGGAGATAACATCGTAGAGCCGTGCGAGCGCAGATCACAATAGGCGTGGGTGTAAACCAACAGTGTGCGCCCGCGCATTACTTCGCTCGGTTCACAATAGCAAGCTAATTGTGCGGACAGCATGGATAGAATCCCCCTTGTTAGCAACAATACCACCAACCGGCTAGTACGGACACTATTATACACCGCGAACTTGGTGGCCGACGCCTCCTTTCACCGATTACGAAATCCAAAATCGTTCAAACGTAATATTGATTTGATACCTGTTTATTTCAACGGCCGCTGGCTAATCTCAATACGTTGTCGACGAGCTGTAAAATAGATGATGATTGCTCTCTATGAGGTTCCCGAAACCCTCTGATCTCCATGATTACATAATTAATCTCCGTCGAAACCTCACCGTCAGCCTTTCAACGAGCGCGTGCGCACCGCGCTCTAGTCAATGGCCTTTTGTAAGTTTTTTACCTTAATTATTTCATATTCTGTATTGTATTTCAGTTATAAAGATGAGATAAATTATAATACACTATTTGATTACTTTCAATATTTCATGTTAACAAAAATATTAAAATAAACATGATATGTATAAAGACGCGTATCCAATTTATAAACTACTACCTTTCGCCCGCGACTCCACACACGTGGAATTAAAAAAACAAAAGTAAGTAGCCTGTGTGTTTTTCCAGACTATTCACTACATCTATGTCAAATTTCATCGATATCCGCTCAGCCGTTTAGGCTACAGAATCTAACAAATATCCAACCATCAATCCATCCATCTAAACTTTTGCATTTATAATATTAGTTAAATTTTAGTTACTTCAAAACTGTATAGATAAAGCATCATACATTTCTATGAATACTAAAATTGAATCCCTTCTAAATGTACAACCGTGAAGATAGACTAAATTACTTCCATGTTAGTCATCTAAGATAGCTGGTTGCAATGAGACGAAATTAGCGATACTTTAAGCTTGTACAAATACTGTAAACGAACATTATTTGTGCACTTTACGACGTTGTATTAAAGTTTAAATTCGAGGTTTAGGTACGGTAGCAGATGTCAGGAGTGTCGAGGCGACGCGTGGGCGTCCATTGTACGCCACAATTCACTCGCTCGTTGCGCGTACGCCGACGCTGAAGGCAACGCACGGTAGCTACTTGTCCCTACATTAATCATTGTGAAACTTCAATGGTGGTTTTGTTATGCGAATAAATCAAAACATTATCATGTTTACCTATAATTTGTGTATCACAAACAACTTCTTAAACTTCTAACATTCATGTAAAACCTTTTTGACTTTCTCATAAAAAAATAAGAAAAAAAAAAATTTTGAATTAATTGATCGGCGCGAAATTGTGACATATATAGTTTTTTTTAATAGTGTAGACTAAAAATTAACTATGAATACCATTAGTTACTTTTTAAAGTAATATTTAAAAACGAAACACAAAACAACTTGTGCATATTTATGACTAGAAGTTGTGAATATGTGGCTATATGAACGCAATCCATATTCTCGGCAACAACATGACCACAACATCTACAATTGTGTGCAATGGACCGATAATCTTACAGTGCCAATTAGGACCGAGCATTGTGCTGCTATTGTACATTATGTGCTACAAAATGTTAATTGTACATTAGTTAATGTATCGTTAAATACAGACTGAAATAAAATAACTCATTGACTAAACAAAATTCAGAAAAAAGGAAATTTTAAATCAATGTTAACTAATTTATTTCCTATATTGATATCTAGGATGTCACAATATGGCTTGTCTTTATTCTTAAGGCATTGTAAACATTCACCAACAACGCTATAAGCTCGCGACACGCGTTGAACTCTTTATTATGAAGCGTTGCGCGGGAGCACCAAGTTGCCCAGGTGAAAGCTGCTTAGTTAGTCCGAATAACACATATCCACGAAAATTTCAATTAACTTTAATGCACATGTCGGCCTCCCCTCTGTCCCTTGCGTCTACCACCCCCTCGCCTGCCACATCCTACACAACCCCGCGGTCGATTCATTAAAGTCAATCGAACCTGGCCGATGACCGAATTCGCGATTTTTAAAGATATTTTTTTCGACCTCTTATATATTTATGGTAAGCAAATATAAATTTTAAATTAATTTTAAGTAACTTTATTAACGAAATTAAGATATGATATTAATAAAATTCCTTAAAAATATTCTTCAAATTACTTGAAAATGTTAAAAAATAACGAAGTGTTTATGCCGGCTGGGATTTAAACTCCAACTGAGATGTTACCGTTATCATTTAAAGACAAGAACAAACTATACATTGAACGTACGCACGTAACATTTCCATGGTGTAATCCAATGAGTTAATGCTCAATTTCACACGACACGACACCTGTTGCCTTCCTCGAGAAAACCTGCATATTAACTACTAATAATTATCAGTTATTATCATTGCCTACCATAACTGTCAAACAGCACTAAATATTATTTGTTAAATGTCATATTTTTTATAATATTTTGTAACGGACACCTTTGACGGGTTACAAAGGAGCGAACACGGCCAAGATGGGCCAGGTGCCCCTAATTAATGTTACATATAACAATTTATGAGACCGGTGTGTAAAATATTCAAATTAATAAAAATATGATGCCAATAACCGAAGTAATCGCAGAAGTTATAGATTTAACACGGAAATGGAAAGATATTAATTCTTTAAAAGATTAAAAAGTGAAAAGCGTTGATAGGTATCTTTGTGAACCAAACATCTTATGACAAACTACGATCAAAATTTATTATTATTTTGATATTTAGTTACAAATATTAGAACCACATCAAACTAATTACGCAAACTATAGAACAATGAATTCATGTTGTAAAACGTTTTATCATTTGAAGATTACTAACGAAATTAGAAACATCGATTTAGTTACATACTTCATAGGGGTAGTTTTAACTAGTTGTAACTAGTTTTTTGTAGTTTCTGAATCCTTTCTGAATTTCCTTGATTTCTCATCTGATCAACACTGTTATTTTCCTTCAACAAGAATTGTAATTTCTTCATTTCATGTTGCACAAATCGATAACACCACAACGACTTAAATATTTCTAAACTTATAAACGTCACAGAAAACGGATGAACAGTCGACATAAAAAGCACTCGTTATGACAGCCTCCAAACATACCGGACGGACGCATTGTCCGGAAAGGTCAACCGTACATAAATCGTCCGCCAGTTAGTTGCCTCTAACAAAGTCCACTTGGCAGTAAAGTGGCTGCTTGTAAATCAAAACGACGAATCGAATAAAAAAAAATAAAGTATAAACACGCCGAGACGGACCGACATCGCACACCATACGGCGATAGTGACGTTATGCTTAATGTATCGATAAAATCGAAAACTGAACTTGCAAGACGGATTTATAAGACTAAAATATCACAAACTTAATTTAACATATAAAATACTAGCTTTCGCCCGCGACTCCGCCCGCGTGGAATTTAAAAACTAATGGTATCTTATGTCCGTCTCCTGGCTCTAACCTACCTCATCACCAATTTTCAGCCATATCGGTAAAGCCGTTCTTGAGTTATAAATAGTATAACTAACACAACTTTCTTTTATATATATAGATTCAAAACAAGATAATCAAGTGGTTAACTACTATACATTGGTTATTTGATTTCAGTCGCAACTTTGATTGCTGTTGAAGAAAAAATATCATTTTATAGACTTTTCTTGACAAATTGATACATCGCCCGTGAATTACAGAATACCAGCTATACCCAGAGTGCTTTAATAGTCAGTAATTTTCGCTTAGCGTAATAAGAAAAACATACACTAAAGCAATGTTTAAGTAACTATTAAATTATTCTCAATACGGCAGACAATGAGCTTTTTGGGTATTTTTTATTTCAATCCTAGTAATAACTTACTTCTGACTTGATGGATGTTTATTAGAGTTTGAAGCCTAAACTGCTGAACGTATCTCGATTAAATTTATCACAGATGTACAACAGAGTCTGGAAGAACACATAGGTTACTGATTTTTTTTAAATTCCGCACAGACGGAGTCGTGGTCAAAAGTTAGTTTACAAAAAGGTTAAAAAATCCTTGTAATCGTATGGAAAAGTTCGCAATAGGAGTTCAATATCATTTGGATTGCAACTCTCTTCATGTGAGGCCCACGTACAGTGGGATAAACAAACGCCTACGACGTACAATAAAGGACGCCATATAAGTGTGTTGCAAAATAACACGCAGTTTCTGCGAGTCTGGTTTAGATGGTACTTGTTTACTAGTTGCCGTTGGTTTGCATTGTTGAAATACTTGTTTAAAATAATATTTTCATACCTTTCTTTGGAGAACAGAGATTGGAGAACAGAGAAATAGCAGCTATTTTTACTGTTTCGGCAATGGAAACTAGTTTTAAGCGTATGTAAACGTTATAAGAATTATTCTCCGTAAACAGTTAAGGCGGAAATACACATGCCAGTTAGGGATAGTAGCTGGTATGTCAGCTATTGGCACGTGTATTCTGGGCCTTACTTTGAGAACTAGCCTATTAAAAGAAATTAAACAAATGTATTGTTTAAATTTAAACGCAGATAATTTTACGTATTACTGGATTTTTGCAAAACATTTTTGTCGTAATTTTTAAACAGACTTAATTTATTTAAACATACCGATAATTAGTCTAAAAATTCTTTTGCCTTTATACTTGAAAATCCTATGATAATCTAATAAGAAGGTACGCTGTAATAATTTTATTAAAACGCGTAAATTTAATTGAAAGTAACAAGACAAGAACATATTGCTCCTATAACGTGACTCGCATACTAACCACGTATCTACATAACAGATTTGTTATTGTAATTGATCACTTAGCCGACTACGGGCTTTAATGTTTATAAATATTTATTTTCTTGTTTTTCTAATAAAACTTTATTACAAACTAGCTGTTGCCCGCGTCTTCGTCCACGCAATACTAAGATAAAGTAGCCTATAATATGCCCGTCTATGTCAGCTACCCTTCAGTGAAAGTCCGGTCGAAATCAGCCCAGTCGTTTCGGAGATTACCCGGAACAAACGCGGCTTGCGGACAGACAGACAAAAAAATTTTAAATGCGATTTTCGTTAACAGCAACGCAAATCATCATCTTCCCGAAATCTGGAATTTTTCTTTTGATATTACAAACAGACACTCCAATTTTATTATATGTATAGACAGTATCTTAGTTGATGATGATTGTAATGTATGGCAACACTTTCTACTGTCATGGCGGCGTGCCAGTAAGTCAGTCCAATCCGAGCCACCGACGGGAACGGACGTCAGCATAGAGTACAATGACAATAACAATTCTCTCTAAGAAAACATATACCTTACTTAGTGACATCGTTAAATTTTTAACTACGTGGTTTTGTCTTACGTGATTATATCAAAATTTGTACAGCGTTGCGATGTTTATTATGGCTTCACTAAATCCTCAAGACGTAATTCCTAGCTGTAAATTCACGTAGTAATCCTTACTTTAATGACGGCAAGTGTACACACGTTAATGTAATACCGTTATCTTTAAAGACAAAGAAGTAACAAAAAGTGTAATTTGTGTTTACAGTCTTTATAAGTCGTAATGAAAGAGATAATTTAATAATTGTACTCAACTGTGTACTCGGATATATCTTTGTTTGTGGACTTTTATAAATATTACGACAGTTTTTAATCTATCAATAACTTAAGACTTAGTAATCGACATAGAACAGTTACAGCTCACAAATTAAGACGACATTTAGGACCTGTCCCACCAAATTGTAAAATATGTGATGGAAATATCGGTTTTTGTTCCCTTATCTGACAGTGACGTCTTTTTTAAGCTATCTGAGCCACTATCAGCCAGTTGTGGGACAGGCCCTTAAATACATGAAATTAATATTTTGACGGATTGTAAACGGTATTTACGATTTTTGAGATTCGTTTTAAAATTACTAAAGTAGGTAAGCAGATTTTGCGAGCCAAGTATTTTAACGACTTTTTAAAGTTTGCATGTCTTTTAGATAACCTCAAAAATAATTTCGCGCCCAAAAAAGAAAGTACTTTCCAAAGATAAAGTGTTATTTAATTAGTAAAAAAAAAATGTCGCAACCACATTTCTGCTCGGTTAATTTATACCACTAAAGATGTAAAGGACGTGATTTAAATGTTATCTATATATATAAAAGAAAGTTGTGTTAGTTACACTATAACACAAGAACGGCTTTACCGATATGGCTGAAAGGTGAGGAGGTAGCTTAGAGCCAGGAGAAGGATATAGGATACAATTTATTCCGTTCGACAGAAAAAAATACTGATAACGATGAAATTTGGCATAGATGTAGAGGATAGTCTGGAAGAACACATATGCTTCTCACTTTTGTATTTTTGTTAATTACGCGCGGACGGAGGCGCGGGCGAAAGCTAGTAATAAAACCACGTTCTTAGATGACTTTCTTTTTTTCTTTTAATCAAATTTTCAAATATCTCAAGTATCTTTGCTAAGTCTTACTAATATTATAAATGCGTTTTGATAGATAGATGTTTGTTGCCTTGCAGAACGTCTTAACGGATCTCGTTAAAATTTGGCATAGATGTAGAATGTATGGAAGAACATAGACTAATTAAGTTTTGTTTTTAATTCCGAGCGGACAGAATCACGGGCGACAGCTAGCATGTTATAAAGACATAGACTCCTATGGTCAAAAAATATTTAAAAGAGACTTTTACTTTCGTATGTATTTAACCATATATTATTCACAAGCCCATCCCTTTCTTTTATCACTGTTCACCCTTTGTTGTAAGATCGCTTTGATATCATTACTACGATAGTGTTTCAGTTTGAAGGCAATAAAAGCAAAGCAAAAGGATGGTTTACAGGTAAATATCTTTTAAGCCTATAAACAATTCACGAGCGGTCAGAAAGGAAACCATTACGATTTATATAAGTTTCAAATCTTAATGGTTTTCCTATTTACTTAAGAAAATTGTCTATTTATTTAACTACTAGCTTTCGCTCGCGAATCCGTCCGCGTGGAAAAAACAAAAGTGAATCTATGTGTCCTTCCAGACTATTTTCTATCTATGCCAAATCAAAGAGATCCATTCAGCAGTTTAGGCTACAAACTCTAACAAACATCCATCCATCTAAACTTTCGCATTCATAATATTAGTAAGATTGTATGGTTCGTCAAACTATAGTTATAACAGTTACTTCATAACTCTTGTTTTGTTTGTCTTATTTTAGGTGTCCAATTATTCGAGACTAGTTCGCTCGCGACTTCGCCCGCGATTAAGAAATGTAGCCTATGTTACTCACAGATAAATTACCTTTCTAATGGTGAAATTTTTTTTAAAATCGGCCCTATAGTTTTTCTGTTATTTCAATACATACAAAAACACAAATCTTTCCTCTTTATAATATTAGTATAGATATTTGAATCAAAATTAAATTAGACATATAACTGCAAAAGTTCCACTTTTAACTTTAATTTTGAATTTTTTTTCCCCAAGACAGTAAGAGTAAAGAACATCTTGATATTTATGAAGTTTTAACTTTAAAGTATATAATTATATTAATTCCCTATATGTCATCCGATAAGTTAATTCCTCGACAACCTTCGATTAAGCTCTCATACAAATTGCATTCGCCAAGCAATTTGTTATTACAAATTGATAATACTCCCCGATCAACTTAGCTATGATCGATCACACATAAACGTCAATAACAAATTATAATATAAATTTTATAAAAAACTTAAGTTCGATAATGTAATAAACAAAGTTACTTATTGAATAAGGCTATTGTAATTTACTTTGAGCGTATTAAGCATATCACACTCAGAATTATTTGTTGGTTTATTAATGGCTCTCTTAGGTTAGATTTAGTATAATGTAACAAAGAATATTACAATCATGTCCTTGGACTCTTCAAATGCCTTTAATATTACACTAGCTGTTGCACGCGACTTCGTCCGTGCAATTTATAAAAAATGTAAACACATAGCCTATGTTACTCAGTGGTTACGTAGATTTTTAATGGCGCAAGATTTTTTTAAATCTATCCAATAGTTTTTGAGTTATTTCAATACATACAAAAACCCATAAATACAAAAATTTCCTCTTTATAATCTATACATAATACATATAATAAAATAGGAGTCTCTGTTTGTAATATCAAAAGAAAAATTCCCAGATTTCGGGAGGATGATGTATTTGCGTAAGATAACAAAAATTACATTTAAAAATTTTTTGTTGTCTGACTGTCTGTCCGCAAGCCGTGTTTGTTGCGGGTAATATTAGTATAAAAGTAGATCACTATATAATGTGCGTAAAGGAATTAGTTCCTTATTCCGCAATGTCACGGGATTTCAAATCTCTAGTCAGACTAACATTTAAAAACTGAACTGAACTGTGAATTAATTGTTACAATGTAAAACAATTTTTCTTTACAAACACTAGATCAAAAGTTTTGCCTCTTAAAGGCTTACAAACTTCAATCTATGAAGAGTTGCCAAAAAATCTGTACAAAAGAGTCTAAGCTTAACAACAAATTGCAATTAACCCGACCATTTTATATAGTACGGTGGTGCCTGAGGCATTCGCTTTGGCTTCAAAGGCGTGGTCTACCACTGATGGCTATTCAAACTTGTTTGTGTTAATCAGATAGGGTCGGCAATATGTAACATGTTTGAACAAGGCTAGTATAATGGTTTTTAAGCAAATGTCGCTTTGAACTTATAGTGGTCATACCGCACACCATAAGTAAGTATACATAAAAGTCTATGCTCTTATCTGTTTATTGTTTTTACATGTATATTATACTAGCTGTTGCCCGCGACTTCGTCCACGCAATATTAAGATAAAAAATTAGCCTAGCAATAAAGATATACTATCAGTTATCAACATTAACAACTAAAATTTATTGTTATGAGTCATAACATTGACGCATGTCATTGCTAGATTGGGAACATACATAAAGGGTAATATTACATCAAATAATTAAAGCAAATAAAAATATTGTAATTTTGTTAAAACCAGATTCTGATAAATATTCTGAGGATGTTATAAAAGAGTTGGTGCTTTTAAAGTTCAGATGGATGGATGGATATTTGTTAGAAGGTTTGTCTGGAACAATTTTATCAGGCCTCAGTGAAAATTGGCAAAAAAAATTAATTCAGTATGAATTCTTATGCATAAGCTGGTTTCATGATGTTTCAAAAAATTACCTTTAACTCCGTAGCCAAGCTACGGAATGTATCTTCAACGTTAGTATTGTCTTTAGCAGAGGTTTCCATTACAAACATAATCTCTGGTACATAGCGACAGAAGGATTTAGGTTCATCTGCTTCCACTTCCCGCTGGTCTGTTAGATCACATTTGTTGCCAATCAGGGAGACAATAACATTAGATGAGGTATACCTTCTCACTTCTTCAATCCATTTTTGTAATGATAAAAAAGTGGACCGTTTTGTGATGTCATACACTGAAAAAATAATGTATTATGACTACATATTTAATCAATTGAGTTATGTGTTAAAAATGTTTATGTAACAATGTGAAGATGTAAATGATCATTTAATTACAAAACCTAATATTTTACCTATATATTAATCATTATTAAAATGTGAACAGTTTATCTTTGATCTATTTAGCGAGGAATTTAAACTATAATTGCTTTTGGTAACTGCGTAATATTGACCGCAGTAGAGCGTATGTATTTGCTAACATAAGGGTGGTACTATCATTCCCCTAGTTATTATAAAACTTTATATATTAGAAAAATATTTAACTTAACATACCTATAATTACTCCATTTGCTGAGCGATAATAACTTTGCGTAATTGTCCGGAAACGCTCTTGTCCCGCCGTATCCCATATTTGAAGCTGTTAACAAATTTTAAATTTAATTATAACACTGCGGATATTCTTAGCAATATAAACGATTAGTCCATACAAACCTTGACCCTCTTTCCGTCGACAATTAAAGTTTTCATAGAAAAGTCTACGCCTATTGTATTTCCGTGCCTTTCAATAAAGTTTCCGGATTTCAATCGTTGCACAATACATGTTTTTCCTGTACCGCAATCACCGATGAGCACAATTTTGAATAAGTAATCAAATTGTTCGTCTGGAACACTCATTAATGTATTTGGATTTCGGTTACTCATGATTATAATTTGATTATTTTTTTGAAATAGTTCTGTTTACGTTGTTAGCCTGACAACCATTTTTGATTTTTGACACAATGGTTTCTTTAGAGAAAAGGCTTATAACCCACAAAACCTTACAGCCATTAAAATCGATTTTTTTTTAAATAATTTATACATAACTGATTCTACACTTTAAAAATAGGATAATTATAGCTAATGTCGAAACAGTTAATTTTTTTAAATTAAACTGAACTTAAACTAACAACGAAAGACCAGAGATAATAGAAGAAAAAAGTATTATTGTCTATCATTTTTAGTTTGACAGAAGACAGTTCATCAATTGACAGTAGATCATTGTTATCTATTGAATTCAAAACTCTTAAAATTTTTCCTTTAAATAAATAACAACAAATAGATTGCAATATTTCAGTGTTCACAATGAATATATTGTTTCTTCTTCTTTCCTTCAAATTATTGATATATTTTAGTAATGCAGTAGAGGTAATACAACATTTAAACGAATTCTCTTCTGAGAGTTTAGTGCTAAATGAAAATAATTTATTTCAGATACCTGAAGGATTTCAAAAATCAAATCATACGAATAACTGGGCAGTACTGGTGGATACATCTCGTTTTTGGTTTAATTACCGGCATGTAGCGAATGTTTTATCAATTTATCGCAGCGTGAAACGTCTCGGTATACCGGACAGTCAGATTATTTTGATGATATCCGATGATATGGCTTGCAATCCTCGTAATCCGCGTCCAGCGACGATCTTCAACAACGCTCATGGCCAGATCAGTGTGTATGGAGATGATGTAGAGGTGGACTATCGAGGTTATGAAGTAAGTACAGATTTCCTACCCAAAGATTTACTTCGAAATTTAAATTGTAACCAGTGATTGCTCTCTTAACTGTGTGCTTCTGCACCACTCAGAGTCGTAAACTTAGTCTAGAGTTTATATGAGATAATGATGAGAGGCTCCTTTAGTGACCAATTAACAATTTCGAATCCAGTTTTACTTCCTTACATGTTTTTACACTTTTCCTTCAGGTTACAGTTGAAAATTTTATTAGATTGCTTACTGGTAGAGTTCAACATGATACACCTCGGTCAAAGAGGTTGCTCACTGATGAGGGGAGTAACAACATCTCATAAAACACAGTTTATATTCATAGCTGATTATTTATACCGTTTAAATAGATGTTATTAAAATTCAAATT
>JAOCNA010000001.1:7251815-7261825 GCA_026546675.1 Papilio helenus
TCGATCGAACCGCATCACGGCGCTACAAAACCTTCCACTTATAAGATCTGATATTTTATTTGAACAACAAAATTATCTATGCCAACGACAAAAGCAAAAGGTAAGACTAGAAAACGATATTACAAATAAATGGGAAAATGAATACAAGGATATGGATCCTGAGGAGAGAAATAAAAAATTTTGGGCCGAAAAATGTGAACACGCACCCGAAGTACGGTATGAAATAGAGCATATGCGACAACTAAAACTAAAGAGTGAGGAACCAGAAAAGAAGGAAGAAAAAAGGCCTATCAAGTTATTTGCTCCCGATGGTCGACCCTTTAACATAAATCAAGCGAAAATAAAATTCTTGTTTAGTGACGCTGAGCCTGATAAATTCATATTAGATTTGGCCGTATACAAACATTTAGATAGTAGCCTCCTTGATATAGACGTCCAAACGAATTACGTACGAGTGGTCCTCAAAGGGAAAATATTTCAGCTCCATCTACCGGAAGAAATAGAGACTGCCAACTCCGTAGCTGAGCGTTCACAAACAACTGGCCACTTGGTCGTGACGATGCCCAAAGTTAATGGTACTATCAAAACAAAGATGGCGCTGAACTTGAATTCAAAAAATCAATTACACAGAGAACGCGATGAAAATCAAACAGTTACTACAGGACAAAGTAAAAGGGAATTTCTCGAGATTGGACCAGCTGATAAACTTCTTGACTTTACCAAAATTACAAAAAAGTCAAATCCAACCTATATAGATTCAAGATTTAAGTTAGACGAAAAGAAACCGTCACAGGATTTTGTTGACGATCCGGACGTTCCGCCACTGATTTAATAAAGTAAAACTAATTCAAATAAATACGTAATATCAAAAAAGGAATGGTAATTAACTGAAACAACCTGTAGTTAAATATAACATATAATACTTTTATAGGAAAAATATAGTTTTTTTACATCAAATTTAATAAAAGCTTTGTCGTGGTTTAAATAAACTCAAAGAGAAGATTCATTACAGACAAGCATACATTTTATATAAATAATTTCTTAAAATTTACATGTTATTTACAAGGTTCAAATGAAATTATTATAATTAACAAAGGCAGCCACATACGTTCGGAAAACAAACGAAAGAATATTCTGAAAGAACATTTTGAACTACTTAATTTTTATAGCAGCGAATGTGTATGACTTGCCTAAAGCGATAGAATTAGAGTTACATTTAAACTTAAATAATGAGAAATAGCTGACCTCATATTCATAATCAATGCTAAAATACACATGCAAAAACACAATGTCCTTATTCACTATTTCTTTCTCTAACACTTACTTCAACAAGCGTAACACTGTTTTGGTTATAAAGTCATCTAGTTAGGACTTCAAGTAGCTTTTATAATCTAGATACATATTTAGGATTTGAACTTTGGCCTATGGCGTATGTTGTAAAACAATAAGAGGAATATGTACCAATGACAAAATGTACCTATTCCAGTAAAAATCGGCCTTTAAACATTAAAATCTGATTTAAAAAAAATGGGTTTGGACCATTTTGTAGTTATCACTATTTAGGCTGAATTTGAAGTTAAAAATCGTCATATTGGTTCTTAATAATAAAGTCACACTGATGATACTCCGTTTAGTTCCGCCGGTACCGCGACTAAGAAAGTTTTGAAGCCGTCAATATCTCGTATCTCCTTGGATGTGAACTTGGCAGATATCTGGTGTCGGCCGCCCCAAGGTGGAGTCAGTTTGAACTGAGCTGTCGCGAATTCACCAGGAGCCACATTCTGTAAAACACATATTTATTAACATCTACTAACAAGGTAAATTATTACTAAGAGTTAGATCAATTTAATATAGATAGATTAATAAAATGTTTTCTGGTTTCAAGAAGTCGTTCAGAGTCTTCTCTTGGATTAAATTCGAAGTAAAACTAATAAGATTTTACCCTTTATTTTTATTCAAAGTCATTAAGTATATATATATCTGCAATTCCTTTTTATTAGAGACTAGCTGTTGCTGACGACTTCATCCATGTGAGAGCGATAACCTAGCTATTTAAGAGTAAAAGAATTTTTAATCGGTCCAGTAGATTTTGAGTTATTTCAATACATGAATCCAAAAATACAAATATTACCTCTTTACAATATTAGTATAGATATAGAAAACTGGTGATATTCCTCATCTTTCATGGCATGACGTCATGGGCATACAATATAAACCTTCCTCCATAAGGACCTCCTAACACTGATACTACTTAATCAACACAAAGTAAATAAAGTTCTATTTACCTCGTTTAGCTCAATCTTAAGCTGTTCATCTAATCCGGGGCCTTGTATGTAGAACTTCCCATTCTTCAGCGGTATCGGCAGAGGATTCTCGACCTTAACGGTTACGTTCATCTCTTGATGGGATATCGGTTTTCCGTCGATCTCAATCTTTATATCAGGATTTCGTACTCGGAAGTCGTCTTGTGCGAAATAATCGAACTGTTTATCGACTATAGTCGCTAAACACGCAATATTGAATGAAGCCTGGAACAGTTAGAATATATATGAACTGATATCGTTAAAATACTAAATTTGATTACTGTCTTTTAATTCAGAGGTATACAATGTACAAAATCAAATCGGATGCCTAAAATGAGTACCATTTTAGCGATCCGATTTGATAGTCAAAACAATTCTCTTTTATAATTATTATATGACTGTATGGGTTGTGTTTTCCGCAGCGTAATATAGTCAAAATATCTATTTTGATTAGAAATAATTTAACTAAAACCTCTGCACCAACCTGATCGACAAGCTTCTTGAAGTAATCATCAAAAGTAACCATTAACGTGACCACTTCTTTAGCCTCAGGCGTCAAGTTGAATTCAAACTCTTTCCTCTTGACTCCATCCCCTGTCCTGCCGGTGTACGTCACCGTGTCCACTCGCAGCACACCTTTCACCTGGTGCGGGCTCACCAGCGAACGATTGTTTATGTGCAGCACCTAAATTATAATCAAAAGTACAGTCAACTGGTTCAACGACTCGAAAGAATTTAATTTGGGATTTTGATAAGCTTTTTTTCATATGCTACTAACTTACGCTGGCGACTCCGTCCGCGTGTAATTGAAAAACAAAAGTGAGTAGCCTATGTGTTCTTCCAGACTGTCCTCTACATCTATACCAAATTTTATCGAAATCCGTTCAGCCGTTTAGGCTACAAACTAGCAAACATCCATCCATCCATCTACATTTTAGCATTTATAATATTAGTAGGATTATTAATACTTACGACACTAAAATCTTGTCCAATTTTGATATCATCTCTCAATTCGAAGTCGAAAACCACATCATTAAAGGCATCATTGAGGTAATATCTAGCGAAGATACTTTCAGATTTTCGAAGAGCCTTCTCCATTGTCTCTCTCTCCTCCCACGTTCGTTCAGGATATTTATATGTGTCCGTAATATCCTAGAATTATAAAAGTTCAACGTTAGATTGATATTTAAAGCATAAAGCGCCTGCGAGATTATAAGAGCAAAATTTACTGAAGGCAAACTTTATTCCTTAATTAGGTAGAAGGGCTGTGAGAAAATAAAACAAATGATAGCTTACTTCACGTTCCATGGTTCCAATGGCTTTGGTGGATATGTACTGGCCAATCGACGTCGTATCGCGAGCCATTAGTTTCAACGGTTGAATTTCACCTGAGTATTTCCATAACACCTGAAATATAAAGAATACAGGTAAAATATACACTTAATTACTATCTACCTCTCATTGCCCGGGTACACTTTTGAAGAATAACTTTTGGATAGGAAGCTTGATGATGCTCTGTCTGCGTTAAAGCACATTTTTCTCGCTATTTTTATCTAACTCTCTCTCTAACTTTTGTGAACTGTAAATTGCTAACCAATCATTAGTACCTTATCAGCGTTGACTTGTGCAAAGACGTACGACACATCATAAGGCCGCTGCAACTCGGCTTCCCGCACCGCGCGCAGTGACGCCGGACCCAGTCGGTAGATGTCCTCCGAAGTCTCCTGCGGCGTTGAATCTATCGCCTGCCACCCACTGTACTCCGGCCCTAAGTCCGGTCGCTCCATCCATACCTTGGAAAAACAAACTAGTGTAATACACTATACAGGTTTATACAAAACTTGGGGAACTCGAAATATGTCTCAAGACAAAAATGCCAAGTACACAACAAAATTGAGAAAGGCACACAAAAAAGTTTGCATACGTCATCAACAACATCCGTTATCTAATCAAGACAAATCTGTTTTCAAGGTTGAATATCCATGTTTGGAATCCAAGCTTGACGCTTTTGCAACAACCTGTGTCAGATAAATATTGTTTTCGTCCATCAAGTGACCTCATGAGGTCAAATGACCATCTCATACATATTCTTAAGTGATTTGCATACTTATCACAATTTGACTAATGGTAAATCTTTATAAATATTTTATTAGCAATCGTAATTCCCAGATGTTCCAATGAAATCAATAAAATACGAAATATTATTTCTTTTAGTGGATTGAAGACTTTTACAGCCCATTTAGAAATATAAATAGACAGTAGAATACCTCATTCCAAACGTGATAGTTCCAAACAGAGTCTCTGGTGTATTCTTCTAAAGTGTTGCCCTCATCGTCTTTGATGATGTCGATAGTAAGACTGCCCTGACTGTCGTGAGCAGCATCGTAGCCAGTCACTGGTCTGCAGGGAATTCCAAGCGCTCTGCAGACTAAAAATAATTAAATTATTATAGTCTTTTTTTTTTTAGTTCTTCGTTCATGTCTTTTATTTCTTCTTTTTATTTTCTGTCTCCCTATATTTTGGACAATTAAGACTGATATCGCGGTTTTCACTGAAAATCATATTATCTACTAACTTCTTTACAACATGGGATACTTACTCGTTGTCAAAACACCAGCGTAAACCCAACATTGCGCGTACTTGACGGGTTTCTTTTTCTCGTAGTACTTTTGTAGGATGGACAATGAACCGACCCACTTGAGGGGATGTGTGCCACCGTTGTAGTCGCTTAGCTCTGAGCCCCAGTTGCCAAACAGTACACCATTGTCGTCCTGCACGTTGACTGCTGCCGAGAGAGCGCGTACTGTTCTGATCGGATCACTTCTCGCTCGACCCTTGACCTTCATTTAAATAGGAACATTTAGTTAGCATGTCGGATGTTTATGACGTAAGGTTACTCATTGATGACTAATTGTCACAATACTCATTCAAGAATTTTATTTGCACACAAAGACATTAAAAATTAACTTATACTTCGGTGTAGCGCACAACGTAATGAATTGTACAAATATTCAAGTAAAACCTAGTTGTCTTGTAATAAACTCTGCACTAAAGCTTGTACTATTTAGAAGTACTCGAGATTAACATAACCTGGTAAAATAGCAAACAGTTAGATATGAGTAACCTCTAGAGATGTATTCATCGTGTACATTAATGGAATCCAATCCTCCTACATGCAATTGCATTCAAGGTACAAATGTTAATACAAATCTATTGGGAAAACCATTTTCTATTATTGTACTTGTAAAACATGAATATTTTGAAGAACAACTATTTAGATAATTCTCTGACATTTTAAATCTTCCTTTAAAGGTATTTTACCTTGCATTAAATTTACTAGAATATTCGAATTCGCGGATTATGTCATCGGACCTCATATTTTGCAAACCAAAACCTAACAAAATGTAGCAACGCCTTTTATTTACGTCACATCAGTTTTGTGTGAAATTCCCAAAGGAAATACTGAAAAGCTCAAATAACGCCACATACTTTTTCTAAGAAATATAGTAAGCTGTGATTCACTGTTTATATTGTTTGCAAGAATTTTATTATTTAGACAAACATAACTAACCTTGCCAACTTCTCGGACTAGATACAAGGCGCAGTCTAGAATATCCTTTTCATACTGAGCGTAATTCCAGGGCGAAGGCTTGATACGGTTGTACACACCTCTGTACATCAGACCACCGTCTTCTTGGACGTACTCCTCGCGGTGATTTGGACCTAAAACATATTACATAGATTACGTCTCACGTGACTTGAATGATGCTATACAACTATACTTCAAGTAAACAGAGAAATGGAATAGTATATTTATTCATTTCTAGGTCTTGTTTCCATTTTTTTTATTCATATTTCGGTCTGCTAGAGGGGACCTCCTTTGTTCCTCCCTGACGAGGCACATGACTTAGCATGTTTTATAAAACCATCATCCACATATTTGCTACTTTGATTACTGTTTATTTAATAGTATCGCTCTGGTGAACTTAGCTCGCAGTCATTTCATAAGTCACTTCGGGTTAATTGTCCAACAGAGGTCTTAAAGATATCGCGTATAAATAGAATGCATCTCTTGTTACATACTGACCAATACAATTATCACAAATTTACATTTTAATAAAGTCTTGTACTGTCGCACTCAGGATTTATGCTGCTTGAGTCAGCAGTAAATGTGGCGGGCCATAAAGAAGTCACCATTAGATGGTTAGCAAAACTGATTTTGCTATAACTTACCAGGCATGTACACGCTGTCGTTCAAACACCAAGGATTGAACAGGATATACACAGGTTGAGGGTGCGTGTAGCTAAGCGACTCTCCGGTGACAAGCTTCGTGTCAACGTCGATCTTCCAAGCAGCGACTATGCAATCAACAGCCGGGGTGACAGCTACCATGAGATGAGAGTCCACCTGACCTTCGTACACCGCGCTCCAAGAGCCCACGGTCTCCGAACCCTTCTCCAACAACGGCACTGCCGCTGATGTGTCGTCTGATGGTCCACGCTTCTCAACATCTATACAGAAAGTTTTATTAAAATTGATTAAACTTGCGATGGGGAGAGTCCACATTTAGCAATACGTGAATGGGAAAGCAACTTATAGTTTTGTAAAAAAAAAATTACAACTATCAAACTTTGTTGCAGTACATCATTGATAAATGTTCATGAACACGAACTTGTAAAAGAAAAATCAATGCAAATAACATACCTCCTACGTAGAATATGAAGGAAATAGCGTCTCGAGTCGCATCGTACGGTCTATTCATTAATATGTCGAGTTTGAAGGCCTGACCTCGTCTGACAACCAGACATCTGTCAACATTCTTTGTCATCAGATTGAATTTGTTGGTGTGATGGTTATCCCCATTCGTCTCGATACAGAAGTCTATCCCTTGCACCGCGAGCACGCCTTGTCTAGTTCCGCTGATGACATCTGAATAAACAAACAGTTCACATACGTTATAATATATTCGCTTTTGCCCGCGGTTCCGTCCGCGCGAAATTAAAAAACACATTAAGTAAGTAGCCTACGTGTTCTCCCAGATTATCTTCTGGAACCTGAAAATCCTTTAAACAGCATACGTAGTAACAAATATCCATTCATTCAAACTTTCACATTTGTAATTTAAAAAGTGAGGTACATACTATAAATAAATAAAACAATTGCACATCTGGTCTGACGTTATTAAAAATATGTTAGTTTTTTATTGACATTGTTATATAGTCTATGGTAATTGTTTCATCCGCTTTATTACTTAGAAGTTTTAATATCAGACGTTTAGGTTTCTATTACAGGCAAAAAACTTGTAACTATCTCGAGATAGTTAAATGTGTTGTAATCTCTCTTTAAATAGATTTAAACGTCAACTAAATCTAAGTACGTAGTAAGTATGAGAATTATTTTCACTGCCATTTTCACATATTTTTCTTCTTGTTTATAATATGCAATTTACTCTTTATACATTTCACAGATATTTCATAGTTTATCGTTTTAAAAATAATATTTAAAAACACACGGTTGTAAATTATTTTACTCTTTATATTATATTTTATAATTTAAATTTTCTTAGTTATTTTCAAAACCGATTTTACTTCTTAATAAATATTTTATTAACAGTTCGATATATTTGCATTATGCATATAAATATAGCCAGATATTCATCAGGAATTCACTCATTAAAAACAATCACGGTTAGGAATTTTCGCGCCTCACAGTTGGCCTCTCGCCAATTTATTACCCCTCGAAATACCATTTTTATCTAAACAATATTCATTCCTATAAGGCAATAAACCAATATACGCAAAATATAAATTAATTAAAAAACAAACCTGGCTGGAACGGTACAATAATATACTTCTGTTTCTTTCCGAAATAATATCTCCATAAATTCTTTAAATACTCCATGTTAGGACACTGTTAAATCTTAAACACTTTCTAGACTAATTTCATTACACCAGCAACATATCCGGCCGACTATAAATCTAATGGCTTATTAAAGTGTTGCCGAACTCCGACTTTGAGGAGATGCTAATTGTGTGAGCAAACGTGCTGTTCTTTTTGTATGCCGTCATACACTGTGTTTCCCGCCTTCGGAGTCGGACCTATAATACTGCTATATCTAACTCTATCGGTGATCTCATAACATCAACAAAGTGGAACCAATTCCTCAGATAAATTGACGAGGGATAGTTACCATTTCATACTTATTACTCATAAAAAATACACTTAAACAACTCTATTTTATTATCAATATATTAATATATGTGTACGTTCGAGATTTAAGTTATAAAAAAAGTTTTATCTTCATTGATGATATTGTTTATTTAACCTCCAAATAAAAATACATTTAACGTAATATGTCAAAGTGTATTTTCTCAGTAATGTATGAGCAAGTCTGCACTTGACGATATTCTGGTTCAGGGACAATGACTACGAATCGAATGATTGCATTCTATGTAATTTAAGAAGCGTTAACAGTTATAGGTTAAACATTAGTCATGAATCCTTTATCCTAAACGGGGTAAACAGGCGAGAATACTATTTAATTCTTATCTTTATTACGACCTATATGTATTAGAATTTTTGTACGTGAATGTTATAGTTTAGAAAACTTTATTTTTTCGGAATAAGAAGTAACTAAATATAACATTCTACATAATATTGGAAGCGTACTAGGAATTAAATACAAATTATTCACTAAATGTAGCGACTAGTGACGAAACTTGAATTTATTTAAAGATTTCAAACTTGTTATCAAAATATTGAAAAATTAAATACACAAATCTTATCAGCCAGTGCGTGTAGTTGCGTTAACAATTAATACATAGTCTTGACCTTAAATTATAAGGTCAATCAATTATCGTTCTTAATATTTCAATTACTCGTAATAAAACCGATTACTTAAATATTAAATTATTGTATTCGTATATAAATTAATTCAAACATTGACATCTCTATTAAAATTATTAAGCTTATGGAATGTAGAAGGTACAACGAGAACTTACATAGTTAAAATTCTTGCAAAAGAAATGCAAATGTTGCACGAACTGTATTCCTTACAAAATGAAAGAAAATATTTCCAAAATAGCTATTAAAAACTTAATTACTTTCGTGTTTTTCTTACTTTTCGCTACTAACACTTTTTTCTGGAATGCTACTGGATTACACATTCCGTCAGTACACATACCATGTACAAATATTGAGTTTGAGGGCGCGTGCGTCAGCGTTTCTCAATATAACCTCTTACGGAGCTCTCAGACCTACCATAGTAGAACGAGAGTTATTTAGAGCTGCGACGGAGAAAACGTTTTTCAATTAGAATTATAAACATTTCGTCATAAAAACGGAAAAAATACGCCTGCGTTTAAGTATGTACGTTTTTTAAATATATTTACTTTACTTACTACTCTAACATCAACTCTATGAAATTTGGCTTAGATGTAGAGCATACATAGAACAGATAGGCTACTTAACTTTTTTTTTAAATTGTGCGCGGACGGAGTCGCTGGCGACAGCTAATGTCCATATAAATGTATTTAATATAATACAATATATTCTCCATGTTTTATAGATTTTTACGGAAACAATTACAGCGGCAAATCTTTTGTAATCTCTCGTTTAAGTAGTTTTTATCCTATCTTCTGGGTTCATGGTACACACGAAAAGAAGCCCAGAAGCGTTTCTCTCTCTACTTGAGCATGGTTAATCTG
>JAOCNA010000001.1:7335847-7349034 GCA_026546675.1 Papilio helenus
CTATTAGGCCAGTTTTAAAATTTTTTTCACCATTAGAAAAGTAATTTATCTATGAGTAACATAGTCTACGTTTTTTATTTTTTTTTTTAATTTCACGCGTACACAGTCGCGAGCAACAGCTAGTGTACTATAATTTTGCAGAGAAAAATAAAGTTTTTTAACAACTATCATCATTATTACATGAATTACGTAAACATATGTCTTATATTATGTGAACTAACGTGATGCATAGGAATCAAATGGCATCATCATCTAATGCAATAAATGCCCATACAGATCTATATTAGTATGGGTATTTATTTTAATTGTTTAAACATAACAATGGTTGTAGGTGGACGCTGACTTAGCTTACGTTACGAGTATGGTGAGAAAAGATGTGCTGCGGACAGACAGACATCACAACTTCTACGCTGGAAGTGATGATAATCAAAATATTGCGTCTCTTTTTAACATTTTGACGACGTAAGTGCTTAATAATTGTTTTGCTTATTATAATACACTGTCAAAATTTTGTCTGTAGATATATGTTCAAAATGTTAACCTCTGCATTTGACTTATGGATAAAATTTTACTTTTTACTAATATTTGAAATGCTAAAGTTAAATGTTTGTTAGAGTTTGTAGCCTAAACATCTTAACGGATTTCGATGAAATTAGGCATAGACGTTGAGGACAGTCTAGATGAACACATAGGCTACTCACTTTTGTTTTTGTTTTACTTTTACGCGGAGGGAGTCCCGGGCTAAAGCTAGTATAATATAAATCAGAATTGCTGCTGGTACTATCACATTCAAATAATTTTGTTTTTAAAAAACTTGTAAGGTGGTACCACTCATTTGCTTCTCTCATATAATCAAGTTTGTATTGTTTCACAGGTATGCATTATATCATCCAACGGTGAGCTACTGTCAAGGTATGTCTGATTTGGCGTCGCCGCTGCTGGTGACGATGGGCGACGAGGCCCACGCCTACATCTGCCTCTGCGCCCTCATGACTAGACTCTATCCTAACTTCCTCTTAGATGGCGAAGCTATGACATTAAAATTCAGCCATTTAACCGAATCGTTACAAGTATACGATCCGGATTTCTACAATTACTTGAAATCTCAACAAGCGGACGATTTGTTATTTTGCTATAGATGGTTACTGCTCGAAATGAAACGCGAATTTGCGTTCGACGACGCTCTTAGAATGCTCGAGGTACTTTGGGCTTCGTTACCGCAGAAAACTCCATCATTTGAATTACCTCTCAAAGAGAAAGAGTTCAATCCGACAATAGAGGAGGAAATAAACCCGCCTCCTCTGAGCCCATTGGTCAAGGCTCCTCGAGAAAATGCTTACACTAAAGTTTGTGCTATCAGACGACAGAGCTCCAGCTTCAGTTTAGCGAATATCAAAGCCCCAAAACTAGTAACGATCAAGCAGACTAATCACAGTTTAGATGAAAACGTCACTCGTAAAGTTTTAAACACCACGTCACTAAAACATGCCAAAGAATTTCAAAGCCTAGACGACGCCGTTCTGCATACACAAAAAGAACTTCTTGAAAGTATTAAAGATGAATGTAAGGAACAAATTTTAAGCACTAAAGATACAAAATTGATCGTCAAACGAAATATGTCAAGTGTACCAGAACATGTCAAGTCTTCGGAGAAACAAACCGCTGGCGTTCACGATTGGTCGAGCACCGAGAACTTAGTGAACGGCTCCGCACATACGGATGTCAAGGAAACTCCGCTTGGAAATCAAATAAGATTATTACGGGACAAAATATCTGTTCATAACAATCGGTTCTTCTCATCGTTAGATAAACTTGACGACTCAAATGTCGCGGATACAAATAAACCCAAGATTAAAATGATAAAAAATTTGAACGAATTTCTAAACTTTGCTACGGGAACTAAATCTGGAAACATTAAACAAGAAAAACTCCAACGAACTCAATCCACTATAGATAGTAAAACTTCGCAAGACTGTCCACGAATTACTTTAACAAAAACTTCTTTTGATGAGCATGATTTAAATACTCTCAGAAGTAACAAAGCATCCAAACCTTTTCAATTAGATACAAACGATGGGAGCAGCCCAGACGACTCCCAAGAATACTATCCCATGACGACTTCTATGACGAGGGAACTGAGACTCGAACTGGAACATTTAAATCGTCAAGTCTTCGGATCATCCTACGTGGACCGACGAAGTATGATCAGTGACTCTCCGTCTGATTCTACGAGCACCGAAGAGAGACCCACTAACAACTATACCGAGTTAAAGTCCGAATGCATTACCGCTTTAGAGATACAGACGGAAAATGTTGAACCATATGAAACAGCGAAGAAATCGCCATTGTTTGAGACTATTAAATCGAACGCAAGGAGTGCGGAGGATATTTATCTATGGGAAAATCCTCTCCATAGAAACACGCCGACGACTCGCACCACCGCCAGCTGTCCGCAGACTCCCGATGAACAGGCGGAACTAGACTTCGACGGAGACACAGGGGAAATATTTGAAGAACATTCCGGTAAAAAATCAGTCACACCGATACGACTGTTGAGAAAGAATCATTCATTGGAAGCACAGGAGGTATCTCGCGACAATAATAAACATTCCGCAGGACATTCCAGCGAGACGGACTCCTCCGAGAGAGACGGTGTCGAGTCGACAAACACGGGAACCCTCAAAGACAGTGAAAATCAAATCACGCCAAATTCTAAATCACATAAATTCTTCTCCAGCATGTCACATGAACTGGAAAATGCGAAAAAAAATTGTGAAACCATTTTGATCGCTAAGCAATCTAATTTGCATAGCGTGGCGTCCACGATTAATAGTTTTCAGAAGAAATATGAAGTATTTAAGCCGCCGGTTCAAAGAGCCGTCTCGTGTTCCGGGAGCGGGGAGGGTTCTACAAAGATAAGCATCGGCAACCTGCCGGCGCCGACTGTGTTCGGGGGCGGGAACCCCTTCCTCATGTTCCTCTGTCTGACGGTGCTGCTGCAGCACAGGGACTACGTGATGAGGAACCGCATGGACTACAACGAACTCGCGATGCATTTCGACAAGATGGTCCGCAAACACAACGTAAACAGGGTATTGAACCAGGCGCGACAAATGTACGCGATATATTTGAAACAACAAGCGCAAAAGACTGGAGACACTTGATTAGTATTATTTTAAGCACCGAGATCTCTTCAATTTGCTCATAAGAACTTAATGTAATTATAACACCAGTAGAGTATAAGATTACTTATTTACTGATATCTCTAATTACCGCCTTCATTAATCAATAATTGCTATCTTTTACAGTATTAATCTTATTGTTTATTGTCTAAAAATTATTTAACTTCTTCATTTTTTACTTTGTGTTACAAAATAATAGGCACATTGACAGCTATCTTAAACATCGACGAGAATTAGTACTCGCGGATTTTGGTAGCAAACGTAACCGAGACAAAAAAAAATTAAAAACGAGTGTTACTAGGACTCGCAAATATAACTCGTTTACATACCCAAAGATTATAATTGTGATATTACTTGCATTTTTTATTTATAATTATTATAATTAATATATAATTTGTTTATAACAAAAATCTGTACAATAAAATTATTGCACAATTCTAATGACATTATGAAAAACTTTGAATATTCAAAACAATGCTTATATTGTTATATTTTATTGTAAAGTATTTATTAAATCAAGATTATTGTTATTCCATGTATTCCAGGATTTAAAAAAAAATGTATGCTTGCGAGGCTTTCCAGTTAATATTTAAGCCAGCGCGTATCTTCTCAAACTTCAATTCCGTTTAAAATCCTTTGTAAATAAATGATTTAACATAAATGTTATTTTTTTGTGTTGAAAATATCTCGTCTTGAAATTTCTAGACTAGGTGTAGGTTTCCGTGATTATTAATTTCCTTGGTTCTGTCCTTTAACGAATCTTTACAGAATATTGGGTAGGTAGAAGAGAAAAAAACAAAGCTTATTTGGGATGATGTATTTCCACAAAACTGTTAATTTAATAGATCATGCCTCAGCAAACTACAACTTAATCAAACTTAACATCGAATCTATCTTATATAATATATCACATTCGCGATTTTAACTCTAAATAAGTTATTGAAATTTTGTAGTTTTACAATTCTGTAAACAATGACGCTACTAAAATTGTTGAACATGTGAATAATTTAAATGTGCGGGGAATATTTCATTATTGTTAGTATTACTTCCTCCTGTTGCCGCCGGAGCCGGAGAGGATCATGGCGATGCGCATGAAGATGTTGAGAATGTCCAGGTACACTGAAATAGCCCTAGAAAAAATAAATTATAAATTATAATATCAATCTGAAATAATAAATACACATCTGTGGCTATAGGTCAGAATATGATAATTGCAATTTCACTACAGGACAAGCAATTAAATCATTAAGAATTCTTGAAGGCACTATTAAAATATGAAACACTATATATGTAAAAGAAAAAAAATTAAATAATTTGCATGTAGTTATCCTGATATGGAATGAAAGTCCATTTATTGTAGATTATACCTGTACTAATGAGTCATACTAAGCAAAAATGTACTTATCATTGTCTGTTCTATGACCACAGATATATACTCTGCAAATTACAACTAAAAGAAAGGTTTACTCACGAGTTTATTGGGTCATAAGGCTGGAATCCGTACATAGGATGAGTCTCTGCGCGCTTGATGATAACCTGCGTGTCGTAGAGCAGGAAGCCGCTGAACACTACCAAGCCACCGTACAGGCTGAGAGAATATAACCCTGAAATACAATAAAATAACAAATAAACAACAAAAAAATAACATTGTTTTTAATTACATTTATAACTGATGAACATTTACTTTTGCATGAGACTGAACAAATGTTAATTATTTAGATTAAAAGAACCTTTCATAGCAATATCATATTTATGACAGCTGTAAGCCACAACTCTGTTGTGGAACAAAACAATAATAGTCTGTTTTCTTCTAGACTATGCTTTACATCCTTGTCAAATTTCAAAATCCATTCAGCCTTCTAACAAACAATTATCCATCCAAATTTCCGCATTTATATTAGTAATATTACCTGCTCCGAGTGCAGTGGTAGGTGGTAGGAACATGCTCGCGAGCGAGGCGGCGAACACCGCGCCCAGCCCCATCGCTAGCGGCGCGCGCATGTTCAGGAACTCCCCGGACGGAGCGCACACCGCTATAGTACTCAGCCCACCTACCACTCCCGCAGTGTACCTAATCATTATAACCATTCAAGTTTCTATGAAAAACTTTACAATTATAGTAATTCATGGGAAAAATGCATTAAAACCAAAGAGATTGAAAAAATATATAGAGGAAACATAGTTGACACTTAGACATTTTATTCTCCTCCTCCTTCCTCCTCAAAACCACATGTCAATACAACCTATCCATACATACAGCATGATTGACTTACAGTCATCCCTAACTTACAGTAGGTTCAAACTCCTTGGTGAGGAAAATGCATAAAAATATTCATTATAATACTTACATAGCAGCACGGGTTAATATTGGACCACCGAGGAAGCACATTGGTGCAATAACAGCGCCCATAATACCGGTGTGCACAATCCAGGCTAGCTGTTTAGGGCCAAACCCTGGCCTGTAATCCATTCCACGCACAACCATTCCCGACCCAATCATAAGACCAAGTGTGATTATGATAGACTAAAACAAACATATTCTTCAGTTTAATCCTATTAATATTATAAATGCAAAAGTTTAGATGGATGGATATATGCTAGGTATCTCCAAAACGGCTCAATGGATATCAATGAAATTTGGCACAGATGTATAACATATTCTGGAAAAAGACACAGTCTACTCTACAGGTTTTTTTAGTTTCACATTGATGGTATCGCGGGTATAACTGGCTATGCATAGTTATATAATATTTGAGTTACTCATAATTTTATATAAAAAAAACTGTATGAAACTTACCATCCATCCATTGCGTGCAACTAAATTAAGCAATGCAGGGGTTCTAAACACAGTGACAGCACTTCCAGCAGTCAGAACCAGAGAGCCAGCAATATAACCATAAGTCGTCTTGATGCGATCTTTTACATATTGCGGCCATAGACTGGAAATAAAAATTAAAATTTTTACAAAGCATGTTTTTTCCTCTAAAACATAGTCTAAAAAGCTAAGTGTTAGCACAAATAAGGTAGTACAGTATGTAACATCATATTTTTCAACATAATGCAGCATATTATCAGATTATTAGATTATAAATTTCTTTAGCTAGGTGTAAATAACATACAACTTTATCTTAAGCTTAAGCAAACAAATATCAATCATAAATTATCAGTTAACTTGGATATAATATAAAAATAACTCACTGTGACTCCTGCAATGTGCCAGGTTTCACTCCAGATCCATAGTAGCAGAGAGCAACAATACCCACAGCAGAGGCACCTGCTAATGCACCTTTGCCTAAGCTGAATGCTGTGAACGGAACATTTGATCAACACTTGCCATGTCACTTAAATTATATCATATGAAAGTGAACTTGCTAAGCAATTTGGTACCATTTAATGGGTTACAGAAATATCATTATAGCATAATGAATGACAGTCTATGCATGTAAAAATATTTATGACTTCAATTCTTTACATTATAAAATGTTGGGAGCTTAATTGCTTGAATTTTTTTAATAATGATTGTCATAAAAATTATGTGGTAAGGAAACAAATAATTTAAATGTAAACGTACCATTAGGTCCAGCTGGTGCCATTAACCTTTCCCATAGGGTTGGTTGTGATCTACTGCTAACACGGGAACGGGTTTCGCGTGCGTAATTCCTAATGACATAACTCTTTGGAACAAACTTTGCTGCTAACGGAGTTTTTAGTGTTTGTTGTACGTTTAATGTCGAACGAAGAACGCACACTCGGGACAGCATGATGCAACTGAAAGAAATAACGATAAATAGTACTAAAAAAAATCGTGTATTTCTAATTACGTATTCTAAAAAATATGATCAATAATCATATAAACAAGACGAAACAATACTTTTCCTCAATGTTGGTTTTAATTTACTTACATATTTTGATTTTCACCAGATTATGAAATACGAACTTCCCCAGTTAATATGTGATACTGCTGCCAATTTGGCCAGGGGATGTAGATGTTAAGCTGCGCAAATTTAATTTCGTTGCAACAGGATTCGATACTGTTCTATTATGTTCTTGTTCTGGAAAATATATTTTTTTTGATTTGATTAAAGTATAGTCTATGGATTCATTTCAAGAGCGGGCATAGACATATTTTTTTTAAATAATATAAGCCAATTGTTAGAAAGGAAACAGATGAAGCCGTTTTTAATGGAAATCCGATTTCAAACATGCAATGAGTGCGAGATCTAATACAACAAAAGATTTAGTGTAAAAAGTATTAAATAATATGTGCTCTTTAAATTAACATAAGTTTCTACCCTTGGCATAATCTGTTGAGATAATTTTGACAACTTTTATTCTGTCGTTGATGCCAATGTCAAAATATGTCAACTGTCATTGTACCGACTACTTCACGTGCGATTGTTGTCTTTTATTATGACCATGTGGTGTTAAATTATTAAACCATACCTTTAAATAGTACGGCTAAAAGTTTCGTAGAGTTACAAAAGGGGCTTTTTGTATTATTGTAAAAAATGAAAATCAAGAAGTCTAAGAAAACACCCCAAAAATCAGAAGAGCCTCATGACGATTTAGGTTACATTTATTTTAAATTGATTCAGAAAAAATCTGTTAACAGTTAAATACTTGTTTTTATATTAACGTGTTTTCGTTTCAGATTCTGAAGAAGAATTATCCCCAGAGGAGCACAAGAAATCTTTAGAGAAATTAAAAAAGATCGATCCTGATTTTTACAATTTTCTTGAAGAAAATGATGAAAACTTGCTGAACTTTGGTGAAGATTCTGATGATAATGGCTCTGAAGATGAAGATGAAGAGAAAGTACATGAGCCAGGTCCTCTCCAAGGTGACAGTGATGAGAGTGATTTTGAGGTAGACACAACTTTTATAAATCCCAAGTAATCCTTCATAAGTGATCTAATAAATATTTTAAGATTCGTGATTTAAAAATCATAGTAATAAACAGCATTATTATTTAGGATGAGGATGCAAAACCGGCAGTTGGTAAAGTGACTCTTAAACTAGTAAGTCAGTGGCAGGCAGAACTACAGAGTGAGGGAAAAATTAACATTCCCACATTGACTACTGTCATAAAAGCATTTAATGCAGCCATGTTGCGAGTGGCGGGAGATGAGAGTTCTCAGGGAGAGTTCAAAGTTGAAGGTAGGAAAATCTTTTGCCAATTAAAGTAATATGTAACCTAAAAATTAAAATATTCTCATCGGCCTGTGTCAGATCACACTGAATATGCCCTAACATTGAGGGCTCATCTATGCTTGCATAAAAGTGAACAGTGATGGGATTTACAAAATTAAAAGATTTTTTTTTATTTGTGACATTTATCATTAAAATCCATTTATTTCTAGGATCTTCTGTATTCAATGCAGTCATACAAATGTGTGTTTTATATTTACCTGGTGCTATCAAGAAATACCTAGGGATGGAACAATCTGGAAAAGACCCACAGAAGTGTAAACACTTTATAAAGATCAAGGGTCCATTAATGTCTTATCTCAAAGATCTATTAAAGCTTCTGAGTGGAGTTACATCTGAGAATATTTTAACAGTGCTTCTCAAGCACTTGCACCAAATGTCTATATATGTAGCTTGCTTCAGCCGGATATCAAAACAATCATTAAAAAAACTTATAACATTATGGAGTACTGGTGAAGAAACTGTAAGAGTTTTGTCATTTTTGTGCATTCTAAGAATAACAAGAAATCAGCAAACAGCTCTACTTGATTTAGTGCTGAAATCAATGTACATGACTTATGTTAAAAATTCCAAATTCGTAAGTCCCTCGACCTGGCCTGGTATAAACTTTATGCGAAGGTCACTGGTAGAAATGTTTTCGTTGGACTTAAATGCTGCTTACCAACATGTGTTCCTCTACATAAGGCAGTTGGCGATACATCTCAGAAATGCAATCGTAGTACAGAAAATAGAAAACAGACAAGCGGTTTACAACTGGCAATATATAAATTCTCTACATCTATGGGCAGATTTGATAGCGGCAACATCAAATAAATCTCAACTCCAACCCTTATTGTATCCATTAGTAATGGTTATCACAAACACAATTAAGTTGGTACCAACTCACCAGTACTATCCACTTAGATTTCATTGTGTTGAAATCCTAATAAATCTCTCAAAAGAAACCAGTACATTTATTCCGATTCTGCCATTTTTGGTAGAGGTAAGTACATATGAATCTGCTAATCATATTTTGTAATAAAAACATAAATTTAAATTAATTTTGATTTTTTTAGGTGTTGACAACATATGATTTCAACAAAAAACATAAGAAAGTTTCAATGAAGCCTTTAGATTTCTCTTGCATTTTGAGATTGGCAAAATCGCAATTGTCAGAGAATGGTTTCAAAGACTCTGTTATTGAGGACAAAGGTGATTACTGTACAAAGGCATATAGGCTCCCCGTCATTGTGCCACAATGTTCAAGACTATAGTTGTCTTGTGTATTTAAATTGTTTTCATTTTTCTGATTACTAACTGCAAGAATAGTGCTCCTCTAACCAGGGCAGATTTGCCGGAATATGTAACCAACTTTGAAACGGAAAAAGTTCTCAATTCAAATGGTATTTTTTATGTCTGTACATCAATTACGCTATCTTATTTGCATAATTGTGTTTCAGTTTCAGAATAGTTGCCATTTAGTCCCATTATTTTGTAGATGTTGATCAATACCATTTTAAAATTCTTTTATGAATTAATGAAATAGTCCATTTAATGCAAAGTATTAAGTTTTTTATGTCTTATCTCTTATATTCCAGGTGTCATGCTCAGGGATTCACATGGAGTTGCCCAAGTCAGATTTGTCACTGGCAAAAAGATCCTTCGTATCATGAAAGCAATGGGTCTCGCTCCTGACCTACCTGAGGACTTATACTATCTGATCAAGAAAGCAGTGGCCATGAGGAAGCACTTGGAGAGGAACAGGAAAGATAAGGATAGCAAATTCAGACTCATTCTTGTTGAATCCAGAATCCACAGGCTGGCCCGCTACTACAAAACAAAGAGTGTGCTCCCACCCAACTGGAAATATGAGTCAAGCACTGCCTCTGCTTTGGTGGCTTAAGTTTAAATAAACTATGAAAATCTATTCTGGTGTTTGATTTTTTTAAATTAAGATAATTTACGTCAGGAAAGTTAATCAATTCATCTGCAACAGTATATTACGGCTGGTGCTCCTGGCGAGTTGTTTATGTCTAACTACAAATGCATTTTATGCATTTTTTCTTTTTTTAATGCCAGCCCCATCGTTATTTCAGTAAATTACTTTTGAGAATTAAGTTTCCTGTGAATCGTACATGTACTATATTATTTTGCCATAGTACAACCTGTTTTTTTTTTTGCAAAGATCAAAAGAATTATGGTTACAAAAGATACGTTTGTCTTCGCAAATTACAATTTCATAATTATGGAAATACTGGAAATACATGTAATTTTCAAAGAGGATATAAATAATAAAAGAGGTAATTTTGTGAAAAAGCACGATAACTTATCTGTGCAAATAGAAATTGAAATACTTTTATAATCTGTAAGTGAAACTTTAATTTTTCAATGGTGGCAATGAACTTGAAGTTCAAAATTTGAAAAGCGATCGACCGTTTGTGAATTAGGAAATGAGTTTTAAGTTTTAATTACAAATTCAATGAAAACAAACCTTTCGTGCAGTGTCTATAATTAAATTGATATACGAGAAAATGTTTATTTTATCGTGCTTGTTTTAGGTACATTTTGTGTAATGTAATGTAGTGTTTTTGTACAGCACCAGATATCGAGCTTACAAGTTTTTGGTGCTTGTAATGATGTTTCTTGATGTTTTTTCGTAAATCATTAACTAAACTGAATCTCCGGTTACTAAGTATTTTCGAGGTTTTCTTTTGAACATTTTGACGTTGGTAAAATTGTTGTTTTTTAGAATGTCATAAAAATTAAAAGTCAAACCGTTTTGTGTGTAAATCATAATTTACATATTTCAAATTACATAGCAAAATGATAGATCAACGTATTTCTGATAGTGATGTGTCCAATTGCAAACGAGACGTGCCCTCGTTTATTGAGCCGAGACCGCCACTGATATCGAATCCATTTATGCGACCTAAGCCTCAGAAAGGTACAAACTTACTGGACTTGTTTGAGACTGATTCGGAAACCGACGAACCTGAGCTTGTTCAAGTATACTTGAGGCTTAAACCGTGCAACACTCCTAGCAATCTGTATGAAGTGAAATCGGATCAATGCTTGGTAACTTCTCTGGACACATCTACAGTGGGCCACGGTCGACGTACACAGTACAATGTATCTAAAATGTACACATTTTCACACATTTTCGGACCCGAAGCAAATCAGACGGTGAGAATCTGACCAAATAAAAATATAACATAATGTTATGTTCCTTGATTTTATATTGAGTAAACTTTTGTTGCAGGAATTATTTGAAAGAGTTGTTAAAGATAATTTGAAAAAGTTACCAGAGGGCCATAGCTTTACGCTGCTGACTTATGGAGCATCTGGTTCAGGCAAAACATTCACACTCATGGGCACAGTAAGCTCTCCAGGTCTCGTGCCTCGGTCTCTGGAGTATGTGTTCCGAGTTGTAGATGCAGCTGTGAGACCCGTGTACAAGCCCGCTGACAATGGTGCAGAGAAACTTAGCCACGCATCACAGGAACATGAGCTACAGGTATTCGGATTATTTAAATTGAGACCAAATTTGTGTTTAAATTATAAAATTTATAGTCACTTCTTCAAGATGGAAAACAAATAAATTGAAGTAAAAATATTTTTACATTAAAATAAAAAACAGCTGGGTTGTCTTGTATTATTCTTGCCTTTAAAAAATAATATTTTTTATATTGTTTTCAAGTTTGTAAAGCAGCTGCGGCAAGTGTCGGTGCCGCTGCGGGATAGGTACCGGCGCATGAGCACCAAGTTGCACAGTGACTTTGCATCCAGCAATCTCGATTTGTCCAACAGGATCAAGTATTATGTCTGGGTATGTATCACATTACCACAGACAGATTTACCAATGTGTATGTAACATAATATCTAAATAATACGTTTAAAGGTATAAAAATATGAGGTTTATGATTTATTATGTATTTCAGGTATCTTTTGTGGAGATTTACAATGAAGGTATCTATGATCTGTTGTCGACTAATGACAGAAGCACTGCCTCCAAACTGGTAATTCGCGAAGACTCCAATGGGAATGTATATGTGAAGGTATGGTAGCTTGTCTAGCAGTTGTGTGTGAGTCGGTCGGAAGAGCGTGCGGTGTAACGGTAGCGTGGTGGCAGGGCGCGACGCAGGTGTTCGTGCGCACGGGCGAGGAGGCGTACGACGTGATGGTGGCGGGCAAGCACAACCTGCAGGTGGCGGCGACGGGCGTGAACGCGCGCTCCTCGCGCTCGCACTGCATCTTCACGATCACGACGCTGGCGGAGGCGGGCGCGGGCTGCCGCGTGTCCAGCGTGCGGCTGTGCGACCTGGCGGGCTGCGAGCGCGCGCGCCGCACGCGCAACGCGGGCGCGCGCCTGGCCGAGTCGCGCGCCATCAACTCCTCGCTGCACGTGCTGGAGCGCTGTCTGCGCACGCTGCGCCAGCGCCAGCGCGCGCGCACCGACACCATCGTGCCCTACAGGTCGGTGCCGCACCACTGCTACTGTCTATTTATGTATACTCAACCAACAAACTTCTCTATTCCACCTGCAAAACTACAATCGTTATATACTCATTAAGAAGACGTGGAACAATAAGCAATACCAGCCTTAAGCCAGCCGTCTAGCTTTATATATATCTGTACGAAAAAAATTGGTCAGTGATGAAAAGCTAATTGCTTTTTATCATGTCATTGTTAGTACTATCTAGTCATTTTTAAGAGGCGGAGTGCGACAAGGGCATGTTTTTGCCATTAAATAAATATTCGAAATTCCTACGGGCCTTTATTAACAGCTCTTGTTATTAACACAATATTTTAACTGCTAAT
>JAOCNA010000001.1:7438130-7455067 GCA_026546675.1 Papilio helenus
CGCCATGTACCAATGTTTGTAGTATTTTAGAATTTCATATGTATTTATCCGATCTACTTAAGCTAATAGGAAAACAAACAATGTGACCTGTTTAGGTCTAAGTTTACTAAGTTTTTTTTAAATTATATAACTTCTAGGAACCATATTAAAATTAATAATTATTTCACGGCTGTCACTCACTTGTATTATCCGGTGGCGGCACCGACTATATTAAAATTATTGTGTTTTAATTCTTTTTGTGAATTACCTGAATTCCATTTTCTTTTAATAAAAAGCTGTGTTTTTCTCTAATTTTTCTCGCATATTCCGCTGATAAATGATAAATTTTTAGACAAATTCCTTCCACTGATGCTTTTGCTGTTTCAGCTAAATGAGGTTGGCATTGTCTCTAGAAAAAAGGATAAAACCATTTGTTAGTATGCAGTACAAATTAAGAATTTGAAACTTTTGTACAGAAATTGTTTTATTTGCTTTTTATTTTTGCTTGTTATTAATATGACTCAGTTCTCCAAATTCTTTGTATTTACTAAATTGTCTCTACCAAATGTAAATTAATTATGACATTGAAATAGAAGTTTGAGTTGGGCTCACACATACCCTTAGATGAGCCAATCTGTCTTGAAAATCATCATATGTAGCTCCAACAGTTCTCCGCAGCCACTGGAATGTATCCTCTGCATTCCATTTCACTACTTTACGACTCTCTGGTGATGCATTCCGTGACTCTATCATTTTCTTTGCAGCCTCAGCATACCGAGACAATTGTTTTCGAGCATCGCCCGTAAACTTCGTATGCGTCAGCTTTATAGGAATATCATTCATTATTTCTTCATACATAGATCTTGATATTTCAGGAAAGCAATGACTAGGCAGCAGAGGATCTGAACCACCTTGATCGTTGACCTTTCTCTCCATTAACCAACGATTAAATGAATCCTTTGGTGCATCTATGCTTTCTCTTGTGTGACACAACTCTTGATAACATTGCCTCAGTTTATTTGCTAAAGTGAATCTAAATCCTTCTATTTCCGGATGCGGATGCGGACATATAGTCGGTGGACGTTCATATATTACAACATTTGTTGGAACTTCTATATCCCAAGGCCCAGCCAAAACAAACTTCTTTGGTGGAGGGCCATTATCCTCGGAAGGTCGTCGTTTGCTAGCACTTGGTGTGACACTACCAGCAGGAGGAGGTCCTGTGTGGCATATGCCTAACGGGTCTGTAATTGGATCAAAATCTCTTTTTACTGCTGGCAATTCCCACATAGATTCTCCTGATATTTTATTCCAAAAGTATGGTCTATTCTCTCGTTTAGACCAATATTTTCGCCATCCTTGTTGCAGAAGGTCTGGATGCAAATCTGCAGCGAGATGCTGGGCTAACGGCACTGGAGCTCCAGGAGTTTGAGGAGTTTCTCCGCCGGTGCTCGGTGATGATTGCGCTTCAGGTGGTGGTTCACTGTGCGTAACGCCACCCTCCCAAGTCGAGGAACCAGCAGACACTTTGTCACGGACATCATTCATCATGTATTTCCTATAAATTATCAATAGTAGGTATACAGTAAAACAAAAATTTAAATAAAGATGTAATCAAAACTGCAAAATTGTATCTGTAGTCAGATTTCCCAATAGCACTAATTAACTAATAAGTTTCCTATAAGAGCAATATCTTTGTTGATATTCATCGTATTGTTGCCGCCAAGACAGAGTGCAGGAGAAAATTCATAAATTTTATCAAAACACATGATAATCATCGGGAACTTATATTTCAAAATATTAAATTTATGTTAGAAAATTTATTAACACGATTGATATAAAAACACTCTATTTTAAATCAACAATTTACGCGAAGAACATATTTTTTTGTTATAACTCGGCGAAACGTATCACTTCCCAAGCATCGCCATCCTTGCACAGATTAAATCAGCTAGTGTTGAAAATGTAGATTCTTCAGATACTCAGGAAGACAGAGTTGAAAATGTAAAAAAATGTCATTATTACAAGTAGCACTATTTCTTATAACCTTATACAATTAAAATTATGAATGCAAGGTAATTTATCTTGCGTATTATATAGCTATTGGAATATTGGCACTGAATTATATTTTCAACTTTTAAACAATTCAGCGTTAATCATTTATGATTTTTCTTTTATTTGCTATATATTTTTCCCAATTTTTGTAATTTGGACATTTCTCCTACTTAATCAATCCTAAACAGAAGTAAGCAAAAATATTTAAATTGATTATCTTAGCCGACATGGTTCTTTATGCTTTTTGAGAGTTTTATAAACACTTTGATTTTGACATGAATTTGACAAGTGACAAAAACACAAAAAATTAGTAGATTTAACATTTTTATTATTGCATATTTATTTGTATATGTCTGAAATCGTCGTATAGCTTACTTTGAAATATAATGAATGAAATTGAAATCGGGTCCGAGAAAAACTGTATTCCAAAACACGAATATACCAATTGTTTAATATCTGTTGTGAATGGTAGTAACTTGTCGTATGAATATTTTTTTGAGAATTTCATTTTGAATAATTTACCCTGTGTTGTTAAAAATGTAAGCTTAGATTGGAATTGTTCCAAGAAATGGGTAAAAAATGGAGATATAAATTATGAGCATTTTATAATAGAATATGGAGACTTAGAAGCGCCTGTTGCAAACTGTAATAAGTTGAATTTTAACGCGCATTCTAAGCAATGTATTAAAGTGAAAGATTACATGTCTTATTTAAATAATAGTACCAGAGATGAACTTTTATATCTTAAGGATTGGCATTTAAGAAGAATAAAACCAGATGATACATTTTATGAAGTACCTAAAATCTTTGCATCGGATTGGCTCAATGAATATGCACAAGATAATAAGGAAGATGATTTTATGTTTGTATATATAGGACCAAAAGGATCTTGGTATGTTTTATTGGAAATGTAGTAGTTGTTTGAATTTGTTATCTAAGAATTTTTGTTTCTTCAATTTAATAGAATTTGTTCATTGTTTTGAACATTGTTATGTAGAATAGGTCACAACGCAGCACTATGCTTATTGGGTCATAACTAGATTTTAATAGCAACAGTTCAATATTTACAGAGAACACTTGTAGCACAAGGAAACATGACATTCTTTCTTTTTTCAGGACTCCTTTGCATTGTGATGTTTATTCATCATATAGTTGGTCAGTAAATATAGTCGGCAGAAAGAAATGGATTATGTTTCCTCCTGGTGAGGAAAACAAACTTAAAGATAACTTTGGCAACTTACCTCCATTGTTTAATTCAATAACATATCCCAATGTGAAGTATTTTGAAGTGATTCAGGATAAGGGTGATGCAATTTTTGTACCTTCAGGATGGCATCATCAAGTCGAAAATACACTCGATACAATATCAATTAACCATAACTTTATTAATGGCAGTAATTTAGAACTTGTTTGGGAATCCTTTAAAAATAATTTGTTCTCTGTTGAAAACGAAATCCAAGAGTTTAGTAATACTCCCTGTTTTGTTTCTCAGTGTCAACTGATGCTAAAAGCTGTATTTGGTATGGATTACACAGCGTTTATTAAATTTATCACATATATAGGTGATAAAAGAGTCAAACAGTATCATGGTGAAAAACTATGTAGTTTCAATAAGTTTATTATTGGTATAAATCATTTGAAGTTTGATTTACATATTTTAATAAAATTATTATATCAAATACAACAACATCCCCTATACCAAAGTGATTACCTTATACCAAGTGTAAAAAACAATGTAGAAGAGATTATTAACAATATTAAAGTATTACTAAATTAAGTATTCAAATTATTATTCAATCATAGTTTAGCTTTCTTATCTGCTTTAACTATGCCCTTGTTGATAAACTCATCGATTTCATTGTTTTTATATCCCAGCTCTTGTAGTATTTCAAATGCATTTGCATCACCTTTTGGCTGAGGCTTTTTGCCTGAGGAGGTTCCTGGAGTTGCCGACAACTTTGGTGCTGGTTCTGGCACAATAAAATTGTCACTGTCCTTGTAAAATGAGTTTCTTGATATGTTGCACTGATGTGCATCCACAGCATCAATGTCAAGGACAGGGGTTACACAAGCATCAAGTTTATCGAAAATATTACACCATTCTTTTTGAGTTTTCCTCAAAAATACCTCCTGAAATTTTTCTCTTTGCTGATTATTACCTTCAGGCAAATCATCATCAGATAATTCCAACCCCTTTAATAAATTTGAGTAAAATTGAGGTTCTAAAGCACCAACAGCCATAAATTTATTGTCTTTTGTTCTATAGGTTGCATAAAATGGTGCTCCACCATCTATCAGATTTGTTCCTGGTTCCCCTTGCCAAATTGGTAATTTTCTAGATTTAAACACCCATGTTCCTAAATATGCAGCTCCTTCAGTCATACTGCAATCAACAACTTGTCCCTTGCCAGATTTACTTCTTTCTAAAAGTGCCATAAGAATCCCAACAACACACATTAAGCTACCACCAGCAAAATCAGCAACTAAATTAACTGGTATAAATGGTGGTTCATCATTCTTTTTAAATAATGAAAGCAGTCCCGACATTGCAACATAGTTTATATCATGACCACCTTTGTTCTTGTAAAACCCATTCTGTCCATAACCAGATAATCTAGCAAATATCAACTTTGGATTGATTCTTGATACTGATTCTGGACCTAATCCTAATTTTTCCATAACTCCAGGTCTATAAGTGTCAATCAGAACATCTGAAGAAGAACACATCTTGGTAAGAATCTGAACACCTTCTTCAGTTTTCAAATTCACTTTTATTATTTTTTTCCCATTTGTCATAACATCCATTGTATTGGCTATGCTATCAAGCTGTAAACAGAAAACTTTTTTTTAATTCAGTTAATTTCACTAAAATTCTTATGGATATCAATTAGTAGGTATATTTTATCGTTATATGCATTTATATGTCATAATGTATTGGTATTAAAGAGAACAGCTTGAACTTAAGAACTAAACATGCACCTGAAGCATTAGAAGAATAACCCTTGCAATATAACTTTGGAATGACACAATAAATGTATTACTTCTTACTAAGTTCTTAATGCAAAAGTTTAGATGGATGGATGGAAGTTGTTAGAATTTTCGCCTGAATTGATCTCAATTAAATTTTGTATAGATGTAAAACAGTCTGGAAGACCACAGGCTACTATTTTTTTACTTTGAGTGTAAGCTAGTAATATATTAATACTTTGTTTTGCATTTCTAGGAAGACTGAATGTAAACTTTTCAATTTGAGTGTTGAAGCAATATAATTGACCTTGAATTTAAGTAGATATAAAGCTATTCAGGTTTGTGTTACATCTATAGGAGTACAGGTGTGTTACTCATTTGATTTGTACTTGTAAAAGTTAACTTTTACTAACCTTTTGTATGACTGTGACTGATGCACCAAAATCAGCAAGAATAGTGCCACAGAGAGGTCCTGGAGCTAACCCCATCATCTCAATCACTTTTACACCTTTAAGAGCCATAGTTACCCCCAAGAACTTGTTATGTTTATTCAAAACAAAATTGATCAGCTTAAAAGTCTAAAGTCTACTTCTGAATCAAGTGTTATCAGTACGTTTTAAGTGTTTTTATATCTACAGTTTTTAACATACAATAGGTATGCAGGTAAACAATACAATTAATTTTCTCAGGTTTTTTTTTCTTTCTGGGGGTATTTATTTTAATGAATATTACACACCTACATTGTTAAGAATTTCGATTCAAATTAAATTACAATGCAAACAGTTAAAAATACAATTGATTATAATAGCTTGCCACCTTTGAGAATACTTGCCACATTGTTTGCTATTTGCTAGAACTCCAATCTGATGTAAGATTCACCAATGGGTTAGGTCATACTCCTTTGAGTATAGTAAACTTAAAGTACTTAATTCGCTGGTACTTTCTCATCATCTACGGAAGTCACACATAAAAACGTAAGATGTTAAAAGCGAAATAGGAATAAGCTCGCAGATGAAGTATGAACAATAACAAACCTTTCTATTGAGTACAAAATAAAGTTATAACCGATTTGTACTGTGAATATTCTAAAAAAATACATAGAAGCCTAAAGGAAAATCCCCGCATTTTCCAACGTTGGAAAATAGTTGCCACTGTGAAAACATTTTTTTTAATCTATGGTAATGTATACTCTTCATATTGGGTATATTTAATCTATATTCATCTTATAATCTATATATGTAAAAGTAAAATTAAAATTGTTTATGGTGTCCGATCGCTTTTGCTTCGCTAACGCTTTGTTGAGTTATCGAGTGATTTGTATTCTAATTCGGATTTCGGATAATACCAAAGTATAAATAATAAATAACACATGTTTCAAATTTAGTCATTTATATTTTATTAAGGCATTTTATATTGATACTGTTTATTTTTTAGAGGAAATCCAAACAAAATGTCCGTGGCTTTTGCGCCAAGGGGAAATAGACCACCTCTGACTCCTGCACAAATTCAGAAAATGTTAGATGAAAACGCTCATTTAATACAAACGATTCAAGAGTATCAGGCAAAAGGCCAGTTAATGGAATGTCACCAATACCAGCAAGTTTTACATAGAAACTTGGTTTATTTGGCATCAGTAGCTGACGCTAATCAAAATATTCAAGCAATTCTACCGGTAAATAATTGTATTACTATCGATTTGTTTTATAGTTAATTAAGATGATCATATGACATGCTACATGGGTTTAATTTTATTATATGCTATTTTCTTTGCTCTGCTTCAATCTTATTTGCACTATTTTAATTGTAATAAAATATACATGCAAATTTTTACTTCTATTTAATTTTTTTTCTAAAATCCGCCTATGGAGCTGATATTTCAATGTCAAATCCTTAATTGATCCACATGATGACATATAACTTGTGTGGGTGTTATGACTATGTAATTTTATTTTTTTAATGCTGCAGCCACCACACCAACTGGCTGCTGGTAATGTTCCACAAGGACCAATGAATACCCCATCAAGTGCTGCAGAAGTGCCAGGATCACCACAACAAGCATACAGACCTCCCTCAGGAGTTTCCACAGCACCTACCAGACCAACACAGTCTTATGGACAAAGGCCATATCCACAAAATCAATATCAGGGCCAGTATCAAGGAGCCCCAGGTGTTTATCCTCCCCAAGGTGGATATGGTCCTCCTAGTCAAGGTTATGGACCACCAAATCCATCACAACAAGGCCCTCAAGGATATGCTCCTAACTCTACTTATGGCCCTCCCATCACTACAACACCTAGCAATTATCCACCATCTACACATCCAGGTCCAGGATATCCACCATCAACAGCGCAACAGCCATATGCACCTCCACCTGGTAGTCCAGCGGCTTCAGGCTCGCCATACCCAGTGCGTGGTGCAAGTCAGCCTGTTTATACTGGCAATTCTGCATACCCACCTCCACAGTCAGGTGCAAATTATCCAAATGTTGGTGTCAGCACTTACAACTCAACATCTGCTCAACCTCAGCCATATCAATCCCAACCATTCCCTAACACTACACCCACTTCTGCATATAGCTCCACTCCGATTTCTCAACCAAACCGGTCCCCCCAGCCACCGCCCAGTGGATATACATCGCAAAATCCAACAAGTACAGGCTACGGATCTCCATCAGCACAGTCACCGACTTATAATTCCAGTTCTCACGGAAACAACGCCCCTCCTTCAACTGTCGCATCTGGAGTGCAATCTCAAGGCGGTCCACCTGGACAACAGTATCCACCATCCGGACAGCCTTCACCCTATCCTCCTGCGACACAACCACCATATTCTAATCCTTCCTCGCAACCGGGCAGCCCTGCACCGTCAGTGTCAACTGCACCCCCACCACAATCAACATATCCTCAGAATCCACAGAATTATCCACCCAGTGGCGGGGCGTATCCTCCACATGCTTATCAACAAGGTTATCCTCCTTCTCAATATCCTCCATCTCCATATCCATATGCTCGTGCTCCAGCGCCTGGAGCTCCGCCCTCTGGTGCACCACAGCCATACCCAGGCTATGGTTTCCAACCGCCCAACCAGCAATAGATTTAGTTAAATAGGAATAAATGAAATATTTTGCTTGGTGTTTACGGAAGTACTGCTCAAATGCTGTGTAATCAAAATACATTTTTTTTTAAATTGTCACTAGTATTAAGTGTGAGTAATATATATATGTCTTTAAAGCAATTGATTGGATATTTATTTTATTACATGCTTTGATATTATAATGTTTTTTCTAAAGTGTAGTAAGTTTAAATTAAACTAACAAGTACACCCCAATAAAATTTGGAAAAGTAGAACAAATGTTTGAAATCAAAATTAGGTAGCCTATAATTATTAAGTAGATAAGTGATTATTGAATTAAATGATTTCTTATTAAAAAATGTTTTATTTTTATGAATTACTATAGTGCTACTGGGAAATTTGGACAACATTTTTGTATGCTTTAAATGTAACAAATCTTATGGAAATTTCATATAATAACAGATGAATTCGATTAGATTTTTGTGAATTAAAACAAAATTTGGCATTTCTAATTTATTACTAATAAATCAACTACACTTCATCATATAAGATTGTTTCTCCTTCAAATGGATGTATAGACTCATCATAGTATTCTAGCGGCAGGTCATCACTGGCAGGGTGGGTAGGAAATGGTGGTGCAGTTTTAAGTTTCTTCAGAGGTAGTACAGTATCATACAAATAGCAGACGGCTCCTGTTTCCCCAGGGATACCCACTCCTAGAGTCCAAAGGATATTATACTTCGTGTTTATACGGAGTATTTTAACACCTCTTAATGTTCTCCACCTAAAACAAGTACAACAACATGTTTTATAAATTGTTCAAATTACTCTCATGGAAGACTATTACAACAAATCTTACAGAAGAATATTAAAATTTGTTAAACAATATGGTTTGTAAGTGCCACTTACAATCTGACAGATGTTTGACTATAATGGTGTTGTGTTTCAGAGTGAACTCAGATAATGTTACATATTTAAATGTTTCAGTGTTTGTCCATTTAGTCTATAAAATGATAATCATACAAACCTGTTACCCATGTGACCAGGCATTTTAGTACCAGGCCATACTCTAGCTTTTTCTCCACCCCCTCCTATGTTACCTGGTCTCCTATGTGTTTTTGTAACACCATGAGATGCAGGCATACCACTAAATCCCCATCTCTTCATTACACCTTGAAATCCTCTGTCCATGCTATAACATATATTTTTTTTAATTAGTATTCATCCAACTTCGTGTTATACTAATATTTAAAGTCAGTAATATTCAACAATAAACTGTCCAAAAATTTACTAACGTTTTAGCTCTAACATCAATGTGATCACCAACTCTAAAATGTGTGGCAAACAAAGGTGTGCCAGTTGCTAAAGCCGCATGTGGTGAAACCATGAATCTGAATAAATGTCGCTTTGGCAACATTCCAACACTGTTAAATATTCCAGAATATTCTTTGGTGACTGTGCTGGGATCTAAAGTTTCCGACCCAACTAAAAGACAACCTAATGTTTTCTTTTCTTTCCACTGTACTTTTGTTGTTTTCATAGGATTAAATTCCTCTGGAGGTATATACTTTATGACATGATTATCAACTACCTAAAAATAAATAAAAAGCATGTTAAAAACATTGTCAGAATAATCAATAATTTTATTTGTATTACAGCATAATGATATAATCATGATAATGTATTAGGTAGATGATGAGGGTTGGTGAATATTGAAGAAAATTACAATTTTTACCAAAAATTCCTCACACCCTATTAAATGTAGGACTAATAAAAAAATTGTCACCTGCAAAAGTGTTGTTTGATATTTCTTTCCTTCTTTTGACCATAGTGGATAGTTGCCAATTTTTCGCGCTATTAAGCCAACTCTTCGTGTCATAGGATTCCACTCATTTGTTTGTTGTTCTGCAAGAGCTAAAGGAGATTCTAATGCAATTTGTGAATTACGTTTATCTTGTATTATTTCTTCAATAAAATCTCTATTTTCTTGCGTAAGAAGATCTTCACTCATCTATTAAAATAGGTTTAATAATAGAAACTTAATAACAATCTCGCAATTTATTAAACTTATGAAACAATATTGTATACATAATACTTACCACTCTTTCTTTAGGTACAAACCAATGTGGAGGTCGATATTTTGGAGGTTTATAATATGCATTTTGTCTTATAGGAATGTGGTCAACTCTGTAACATATTTAATCACCTTAATTTAAAAATATACCATGAGATAACTAACAATCTAGTTTAGATATCTATTTACCTTAACCTGCTAAGGGTCGAGCACAATATTTTCATATTAGACGTGGCCATTATATGCCAAAATTATTATATTCTTTTAAATGCAGTTAAACAATGTTTGCATAGTCTGAAAAATAAATAAACGCAGATTTAAAGGAGAAACATAACCTGCAAAAATTTGGCTTTTATGACATAAGAGATAAATATTGCCAATAGAATCAAAATGTTACCAGTTAATGATAGCTGTCATGACATAACCAGAGAGAACCACAATATTTTATCTTTGAATTTGACATTGACAATTCAATGAGTGTGAAAAGCTGCAGTGATAAGTGATTACAAGAAAAATAAATACATTATTTATCATATCAATTTCTGTCAATATTTTTCTATATAAATGCTAATTTAAATTAAAATGGAATATACAATTTGGAAATATTTTATCCTGCTAATACAATTATCAAGTACATTTGAAATAAAATTAACTGGGCCAGGTTTACATCCCAAGGATATTGTGATGCCGGCTAGATATTTCTTTGTTAATTTCACTTCTTTTAATGAAGACACGTAAGTAGAATTATCAAATAAGGTATATGGTAAATCCTGATAAAAAAAAATTACGTAACAACAACACAGCTTCCTAATAGAATTACGGATATCAGATAAGGAATGATACTATTATTTCAACACTAATAGCTACGTTATTACTGTATAACATAGGCTACATTTTTTATTATTTTTTTAATTTCACGCGAACGAAGTCGCGAGCAACAGCTAGTAACTCATGATTTAACATCTGAATTCTCTTCTATTTTAAACCATTTTGTACTTGTTAAAGTAGATAATAATAGTCTTTTAAATCTCAGTGCAGTATAAAGTAGAGAATACATGATTTAAGTGTAATAACCATTAGTTCGTTTGTGCGGACTAAAGTAAAATGAATAAAAAGCTTAAAAATGTCAGTATGGCATTTCAGTTGAGTCTGACCTAATTTTATGCGCTCGTGTGTACGGCTGCTTACATTCCTAACGATGGAATTACGGATGGCAGCGCAAGTTTAGAAATACGGTTTATACTTACAATTTTAGCTATAAACATCAGTCAGAGCGTAAGAGCACGCGTCGTGTTGGCCGGAGTGTAAACATTTACTAAAACACCCGGCGTTACACGCTATTTCAGTCGACGGAAACATAACCACGTGCAAGCATGCCTATTTTAAAACTGATTTTCGTTGTTAATATGCTACGGGGAATTATTTGTACCGTGTTTAATTGTTGCTTGTTATATAGGGTTAAATATAATTGAACTATTTGACTTAACTTTAATTTTGTGGACATTAAATTTGAACGGGACCGAGAAAGTATGATTTTTGTCTGGAATTGTAATCGAATTCAATTGAAATGACAGATTACCATTTTCCAAAATAAATTATAAATATTCTTACACTAGTACCATCTTGTTTCATATCTTCTTTATTTGTTTATAAACACAATAATTACAAAACCACTTCTTTCGTGTCACATCTTGCTTTCCGTTTCGCGCCTAAATCTCTCTGCTTTTTTATTATCTTTTTAATTGTCGGTGGCCAGTGTTAACATAAAAATGATTGCTTAAATAAATAACAATTGTACAAACCGCCTTCTTATAAATTACGTTATTTTTTTTAAATGAATATCTTTCTGTGTTCTTAATTAATAAAATTAATATATAAATGCGTCTATTTTATTAGCGCCATCTAGTGACAGATATAGACTGACCAAAATGTATCACTATTAAGGTGAAAGTTAAGATGGATGTTTGTTAGAGTTTGTAGACTGAACGACTGAACGGATCGAGATGAATTATGGCATAGATGTAGAGGATAGTCAAGAAGACATACCTACTTTTGTTTTTTTTTTAATAGACAATAAATGACATGGTTTTCAGTACACGTTCCGTTGTGAACTCCGACCGCATCTCACTATGATAATACCTCAAGGATATTGATACGATGGTCTATTGGATACTCCAATATGTACCATAATTTGTAAACAATTTACCCTTCCAAGTAATACTATATTAAGTTAGAATAGTTTAGTGTTGGCTTAGTTGAGAGATGAACTTACATAAGCCTATTTTCAATTTACATAGAAGTCAAGTGTACAGTCAGCTTCGTAAATATGTATACATTTACAAAACTTTAGAAATCTGTGTACGCCTTCGATTTCAAAAAAACGTACAGATTCGTCAATTTTCATGATTGGAAGTCTACTACAGAATATAAGCTGCGTGTTTTTGAAACTAAAGACGTATACACGCTTCTAAAGTTATCAAAATGTATTGATATTCATGTAGCTGACTGTACTGGGTCATTGATTGTCTTATTATAAGGAAATGTGTAGACTTAATTTCAGATGTGACATAGAAAATTCCTTTGATTGTTGACACTTATACATGCACTAAGAGTATTCATATCACGTTTGTAATATGCAAAAATATTTGGTTCATAAAAATATGCATCCTGTTTCAAAACCGACAAAGCTTCGTACGTTCCAGGCTGTATTGCAATAAAATACATTTTTTGTTTGCTTTCGGTAGCGTTCTTGCGGCTACTTCATCTAAACGGAAAATATTGGAGCATTGTGGAAACCGTTGCGTATCTCGTTGCCAGATTGCAAGAGGCTTTTTGCTTTCTTTTCTACTTGTATCTTCGATAAAACTTTTATGTTTTACGTTTTTCCTTTCAAAATAAATGTTACTGGCAAATTGTGTACACTGTTTGTAATTGTAATGTTTCTGAAGAACATTGTTATTTCGAGAAATACAAAAGGGATGACTGACGACTTTTGTTAGAGCATTTATCATATCAAAAACTGCGATCGGATTTTAATAATTTTATAACATTTACCAGCCCCCATTATTAGTCTATTTAACATCACGCTGCGACATTTAGGAGCTACGAGTGAAACTGGGTACATCTAGTTAATATAAACAGGGTGGGACTTCTAATGAAATTCCTGTCGGTAGCAAAACTTGGATATCGTTCCGGCTTCATTATGCCACAGAGCCGGCGGCTACGGGGATAACCGATTAATTAATTATTCATTCTGTTGTTATTAAGTATCGATAACTATCGATATTAATAGAAAATGAAAGTTAAAGTTTGATCAAACTAGTATTCTAAGTTTAGCTACGTCATTGTTCAATGGTAAAAGATTCTTAGTCTGAACAGAAATATTAAAACCGTCGAATAGATCCTATCGTTGCATTAAAAAGAAGCTTAAGGATTTTATCATTTCTTGAAAGGTTTACAGCCTAGGGTTTTTATATACCTGGTTGGACTATACAAAGACTTACGTTGTCATAATAAATGGTTAATTCCTTTCATATTTAGCTACGAATCTTAACTTCAGTATCTTTGCCGATTAGTATGTTGAAGTAAATTTGCTAATGTAAGAACTATTTTCCTAAATATGAACGACTATCAAATCTATTATTAAATAAATATTGAGTATATTTTCCATATAAATGGATATAGAATTAAGAGTATCCGAGTGTGGGATAGATTCATTGGAGATTGGATTACTGGGAACGATCGGTACTCGTAAATTCAGTTTGGGCGTGACGTATTACGTGCGCGGGTTAGGAGCGAGAGTTTATATTGTACGTGTTTGTCTCTGATAAGAAATTTCTTTTATATTCATGCTAAAATAAGCTATATTTTGCCAAAGAGTAACAAATAATCACATCTTTGTAGTGAACTACATAAGACTATAATTGATAATAAATATGCATGAATTTACGAAATATATGGTGTTCCATTCTTCTAATTTTAATGAACATTTCGCTACCAATTAAGTAATTTTGCATACATACGTCATATGACAATAACAATCAAAAACCTCACGACAAAAAACAAACCAATTGCACTGAATACTGTAACAATCGATCAAAGTCGTTCTCAATGAAAGCTTTTAAAAATTCTGCAGACTAAATGAAACAAAAAAAACTTAGCCAGACAAACGGACGGCAAACGAACGAAATCTACGTAAAATGGCCGGTGTCGGACGCAGGGATTGAGGTAAATTCTTTTTTTTCGTTTCAATCGGCATTCGATATTTGTCACAAAGAGGGAAGTTAACGAAATCACTAGCGTACAAACTTTATTACACCAATTTCGATATATATTTGCTATAAACACCAAAGCATCCATACATTTTTTTACGTCAATATAAGCAAGAAGATTGTTATTTTTGTTAAGTTAGAGAGTATTTATCGCATTCTCTATAGTCTAAAGCTAGCAGAAGCCTTTACCTTTAACTCTACATATAGTAGGTATACCAAAAAGACAATCATTCTATCATTCCATTGACTGTTTTTTTTTAAAGCTAGGTTACACAGAATATTTAATTCAGAGACCACAGGCTCTGATGGTACTGCACCGAGCTTTTTTAATCTGCGCTCTCTGTTTTTTTTTTACTGACGAGCTAGCATTGCCAGGTATGTAGCAATTTACGAAAGCCAACGTAAAAGCTATTCAACGTAGCTATTAAAATTTGACAAAAAAACTCACGGCGAAAAACGTATTGTGGTGTACGACTGTCATTTTCAAAATATGTATATACTTTCGCCCGCGACTCCTACCACGTGGAATTAAAATAAAAAGTGAGTGGCCTGTATGTTCTTCCAGACTATCCTCTACGTCTATGCCAAATTTCATCGAGATCCGTTCAGCCGTTTAGGCTCTCTCTAGCAAACATCCATCCATCTAAACTTTCGCATTACTACTTTTTCGTATTAGTAAGAAGTAAGCAGTATAAGACAAGATACGTAAAGCTTGTTCTTCAATTTTAACTGCACAGTTAAAAGGTTTGTAGCGGGTTTAATTGAGATAGCCATTTAAATCTGCAATCTTCAGTACATACACTTGTCTCAATAAAATTTGGGGCGCGGCAATACCCCGGCCGAGGCGAGTATTGAAGTTTTAACAAGTTCTTAGTTTCAGCAACATATAGATTTAAGTGTACTTTGTACGTAAAATTATGATGTCTCTAACTTCACAAATAAGACTATATTAGACTCGCAAGTCGCAACACGAGTCGCATCAACTAAGTACATTCGCGGAAATCCGCGGTGTACCACTTTTGGAAAGTTGCCTTGTTCATTGCAACGAGACAAACCCCGCCTCTTCCTACAAATAACTAAATAGCAGTGAATGGTATAAAATCTAGCCGTGTACTAATAACAGACTTTTTTTCGTACAGATACATTTATAAGCTGCGTTATATTGGTCTTTGTTCGTCTCGTTTGTTCAAACGATGGTAGCTTTAAATTGGAACACCGCTAGTGTCCCCGATAGTACATTCCGTCGTTCTGTACGTTCATTATTATTCAGTGAGGTTGCCGAGTATTCGCCGGTCGACTTTACGAGACCATCGTAGCGAAACGGCGACAACGCCGACAAACTTTTTCAATTAAAAACGCCTTAATTAATCTGTTCGTAACCGGTAGTATTGTGTGTTTTGGCCACATTTATTACTATTGAATACATCAAAAGCATAGAATTTTGTCCTTTAATGACAGAAGTATATTAAAAAATATAGTCTAATACAGGAAATTCCAAGCAAAGGCGTTAATTTTGCTTTTGTATCATTCAAGCAGACAACATTTTCTTACATAACTATTACATCATGTTAAACATAAACTATTTAAATTAAAATTAATTATTCATACATCTTAGTTACTATTTAACATAAGTAATACTACATTTAAACTATAAACGTCCAAATGTGCTTATATTTACAAAGAGCCTATGAAAAACTTGCATTAATAAAGTACGCTCGCTCGGCGCCAAATGTATTCAAAGTTTGTTTTGTTTTATTAACAAAATATTTATTTTTCACGCGTCGCCGACAGGTGGCGCTGTGCGGCGATCTGCGAGCGCGATTTTAAACGGCCCCTTAATATTTCATTTACGTTTTTTATTTGGGTAGTGCCAGTCTGTCCTAACGCGGAGGAAATCATTAAATTTTTGTTGCAAAAATTCATGAAAAATATTCAGCTTGGATAATTCCAACAAACTATTTTACAATTGTAATCATTAAAACATGTAAATAAAAATACTGGTATACAAAAAAGAATTTATATGAGAATAAATAGTTTTTGCCTCTGCAACTAATAGTTTTTCTAAAAGAAATTTAATTTACAAAACTCAATTTTACCATTTCGTTTACGTAATTTAGTAACTTCTATTAGAAGAAAAATTCTATTTTCAACAATTTTAAGAAAAAGCATTGTGTTTAAAAATGTAATCTAAATTTTCACAATAGTTCACGTTTATTTCAACGAGGGGGCGAGAAACCCTAAACGTGTCGTAACTTTCCTGTTACTTCCAGAGTGACGTCACTTTACAAGTTTTTCCTTCCAGTAATCTTTTCTAGAGATAAAACTGTACTAAATAAGATTTAGTAATGTACGTACAAAACGATCAATATTTTTTAATTGTTAAATTAGTTAAAACATATGGATTTTTTTTACAATGGCAGTAAAATTTTATACTGTGTTGTACTGGTGTTGCGGATGTCCATGGGCGTCGTTGACCACCTCGGTGTTCCCGCCGCTCGTTTGCCCCCTTTTAATATAAA
>JAOCNA010000001.1:7552114-7563599 GCA_026546675.1 Papilio helenus
TAAAGAAAATAAACGATTTTTTAACAGTAAAACAAGTCAAAAGTTATAGATGTTGAATTCTGATTGTGCATTGTCTCCGATCGGTGACAGCACACAAATACCTTACTTAGAGCGTTCACCTTTGACTAAACTATCGCATAACTGTTGTGCGATTGTCGATTGTTTCGCAGCCAATTCAACTGTTTATGCACAACTAAAAATCGAGTAGTGCACCTCCATATAAGCTCATAGGAATCAAAGCAAGACTAAACAGTTGTGCTATAGTTTAGTCAAATGTTAAACATTTAACCAATAAAAAGTAACCAGTGGTAAGTGATTTTTTTTTTATAATCGCTCAAAGAATCTTTAAAACATAGTTATATTTTAACAGGAATTATAGTTTAGTTTAGTAGTAGTAAGAGCTACGTTCAAAACATCAAAATTCGCTTCAAAACATTATTATTAACGTAATTCTAGACAAAAATTAATCTCTCAGCAGTATACTTCTAATAATTAAATACAATTTACAAACAAGACTAGTAAATTCGCTAAAAGATTCTGGCAGCTAATAAACTTCGATCTTCACCATACCAATAATTCGGCATTCGTTGCGAGCGATCTTATAGCGCACTCTAGCGGCCAATAGCTCATAAAAGCCCGCACACATTCACTCAGTATTAAACAGAGATTTGTACTAGAAAATACTACTAGCTGTTGCCTGCGACTTCGTCTACTCGTAATTAATCTCTCCAAATATCTTGACGCATTAATTTTCGTATATAAAAATAATATATCAATAAAAGAGAACCTATAGAAACTACTTCCATCATATTAAAATCTAAAATACTGTTTCAAAGCCCCAAACCAACATTTTTCATATCTACATATTTGTTAAAATTATAAATCAAAAGGGAAATTTTGTATATCATAATTATACCGCAAACTCGCTTTGTGTTTTGGCACAAGTTGAAACGTGGAGGGTTAGTGGTTAACTTTAACACAAAAATATCCCCTAAATTGTTTCAACGAAAATACAATGAAAATCGTAGACGAATACTATTGTTATATCGATTTAAGTATGTTTTTAATATGACATTCTCTACGTAAATTAATACTAGTAAAAATACTAAACTAATCAGTAGTATTTCACTACTAGAAACTTACCTTTGATTCTCCATCCAAACTATCTTGATACGCCATACTCCGCATATGCTTCAGGTAGGCTGTGGTAATAGGCACGCTATAATCGACGTCCTCGCCTGCATAGTACAGACCACCATCAGGCCGCCACGGCCGAGGATATCTCCCATAGTTCGTACACTCTATACTTGTAGGCAGTAACTTCTTCCGAGGTGGCGACCTCGATTTCGGAGGGTCTTTCGAAGTCAAATTAGCGACATCTAGCGGATTATATTTCTTCTCCTTTTTAACTTCGACTTTAGGTTCAGTAACTTCTACGTTTTCTGTCGCCTTAGTACTTTCTTTATCATCTTCTTCAGTTACTTTCTCTTCTGTTTCTTGCTTCTCCTCCAACACTAATGGTGGTGGACTATCAACGACTTTAACATCTTCTACATCGATTAAACTATTCTCGTCTTTGTCTATCTCAGGGTCGGTACGAACTGGCTGTTCTTCTCTAAACGCGGGTTCGACTGACGACCTTCGGTTTAGTAAGGGAGTTGAATCGAAACCGTTCACCTTTTTTGAAGTAAGTTCGATATAAGTTGGTTCCTGGTCTTCCGTGTCTGTTGGCTTGGGGCTGTCGACTTTCTTTAATGGCTGGAGTTCAGTGTAATCGAATTTCGGTTCGTAAGGATAGTTGGAGTGGGCTGCGTCGATTTCTGATTCCCAATTCCTGGTGTAGTCAGTCGCGCAGTGAGGGAGAAACGGTAGGTAGGGGGAATATCTGGTGGGTGAGGGGGAGGGAGTAGGCAGCGGGGAAGGGGAGGCGCTGCGTGGGCGCCGCGCGCACTCCGCACATCCCGTCAGGAATCTGGTCACCGCTTCTCTGGGAAGGAACGCGTATGTCTCCGTAATCTGTGAAAGAAAATATCTCCTATCAAAGGAAAGAAAGACAGAGAAAATCACTTTCAAATACCAAAAACAAAAAACAATGACACCAAAGCAATAAAATTAAAGTAACTTAAAACTTGAAATGCAATGGATGCGACGCATAAACAATATATGTAAGTATGTAGGGTAAATCTTATAGTTCAAATCTAAGTCCCAGAATTTTTGACAAACGTATGGTCAAACGTATAAAAAATGTCTAAACATCCTCAGTTTTATTAAAAAAAACTACAAAACATACAATTTAATCATAATATAAGACAGCGCCATCTATGGAGTCTGTGAGTAACTATTCAATTTGTTTCGAGTATATCTCATTAGAAAGTGTTTTCCGATTTCCTAACTAGATGGCGTAAAATAATATAGTTCAACTCACCGTTCTGTATGTTCTTTTTTGACCCGCATGTTTTCCAGGCCTGCCTTCCAACTCAACGTGCACCGTATAAATAATGTCGAAGAAATTTTCTACTATTGCAACTTTTCTATAAACGGGTTCTTGACTTGGAGCATTCTGAAACAAAGAAAAATTTGACATTAGCTTTACTTGTTCAGTATCAAAAAAGTGCTGCCATCTGTTGTCTGAGAATAATTTTAAGTTGAATCTAGTTACTGCTATCCGTCGGTAGATGGCGCAGTTTTATAAACAGTAATTAGCACAAAAATGTAAGTCCTAGAACTAAAATACGCTTTTAAAAAATTCCGACAAAATTTGTTACAATAAGTTAACGTTAAAAGGTTTAAGGAAATATTTTTTTTTTTCTTTCTTGTAAAATGGTGAGCACAGAATGATATTACTTTAGCAATTTTTGCATAACATAAATAAATAAATCTGGAATAAAAAATCTACGTAAATTTCTTTTTAACTGAATATCTGTTATCTTGTCAGTGCTTAAAGTATAATCAAAAATAATTTTATGATGTAAATACAATGAATCCAAAAAAAACTTAATTTTAGCAATTTGTAGCTTGGCTTTAACCATTATCATTATCAACTTAAATTAATTAATTTCCTTAGGGTTGCGACGACATCTTTGCTAAAACTATTTGATCTCCAACAGATTATAACATTCCTCGCGCGGCCCGTAGCTTCAGTCTTATTTCAACAAAAGGATGTATCAAATGTACTGAAAAACTTTTTCTTTCATCGCACTGGACGTTACTCTCCATCGTTCAGTTATACAACCCTTTGATATTACGCTACTGCCGACAATAGACGTAAACGTTCTATCATTCACTGTACTGAATAGAGTTTGAATATGGAACTGAACGAATGAAATGACAGCCGAGATATGGTTGGCATTCTATTATCGCTTGCTATTAAGGTTGGTTAACAAGAGTTCAAAACTGATTGAATTTTAGAAGCAATAGTAGTCGATCATCACGAACATTTAATTTTCTTTCTTGTACTCACTTAAGTTACTTACTAAACCTTTGTAACTAATTGTAAGTACTCAACAACTTACAAGAGAGATGGCTCGCGTGCAAAATCCAACTTCCATTTCGAAAGACTTTTATTTCTACAATTCAAAGGAGCGACGTGAGAACGACATTTTCTATTTCCGTCCTCGCTGTGACCTTTGCACGGGCACAATCAAATTGTTCTGTAACAGGTAAACCAGAATTGCGAGCTCGAAATGCATTTCGCCTGACGTAAATATATTTAGTGGCTACCCGAGGTGCTCGGTCGCATTATTGCGGATGTAATACAGTTAAGGCTTCGATAAAGGCTTCCGTTTCGTGTTTCAACTTGTTAGCAGAATTAATGGTAGTAAAGTTTCTAGAGGTATTAAGTTTTCTTTAAAATTATCGATAATATCTTGTACTTTTATATTCTTTGGAATAAATATTAATAAATAAACTATAAAGGCAAACCACGAAGTAGTCTTGACTTAATCAGGAATTTCAGACGAAGCATGATTAAAATATTTTACAAACAAGAAGGAAATCGTACGTCAAATAATTCCATATAAGACGACATCTTTGTAAGAAATTGCTCTGAATTAAGTTTCTTCTATATAAAGCAGTGTTTGTTCGAGTTAATTAAGGGTGCAAGATGTACGTTTCAAATATGTATATCACATGCAGTGTTCATCAAAAGAATCAGTTATTTGCATTATGTAATAGCCTTGGGCGGCCGCGACACGACTCGTGAATATTCAATAGGTGCGGGAGAAGAGCTTTTATCATGCAAACATTTTATTACGTAAATTGAACTGCAATGACGAGCTGACACGAGGATATCAAACGATATTTATACAACACGCAATCACGTTTTGTCATAGAAACGTTAATTAATTGAAATATGCGGTCAAACAAGAGCCCTATTCAGTGAACAATGATGGAAGTAATTTCTATATTAATTATATAATTCGTTCATTTCTTTAGACCCTTTCTTTCTCTTAAAAACAGAGATGCCAATATGTTTTTCTTTTGGTCGAAAGAAACTCATAGTGACGTGTTGTGTAGATGCTGAAGTCTTGCCGTCAGCTGACAATGACTGTGCGCACGGCGGGCGCGCTAGTGGGCCGCGCTTCCTGCTCCTGGATGGACCGCTACGGGCGACCAGCCTCGCCGCCTCCGCAGCGCCCTCTGCGCTCCGCCAGCAAGGACCGCTCTATTCGCAGGGTACACTAATCATATCACAATATAACCTCAATAATTACAAACATAAATTAGAGCCTGCAACAAAAAGTTATGATGAATAAATGTGTAGGTATTTTAATGTTTTTCACAGTTATATGGTACATACGTACTGTGTATATTGTACAGAAGCAATGGCCTATATGTAAGTACGCGTTATAACAGCTTTGAATAGGATTACCCAGTTTGTGCGACCCACATCTCTATGAGCTTAGCATTAAATTGTGCCGCACTGCACACCAAACTAAACAATGTTATCGTTTATTTCTATCACATAATATTGAAATAAGCCGTTTTCAATTCACAGTAATTTCTAACTTATTGCAGTAATTAGGAAGTCATCTTTCACATAATAACTGGTAATTACAAGTCTCGTATTAAAATACCGCCCTAAAATAGGGGAGCCAGAATAGCGTAACACGATGGTATGCAAATCGCTGTGCATTGGCCATTAAACGACAACCGTTAGTGGTTGTAATCGCTGCCCTCGTGTTGGCCATTAATTCGATGACGTCATCAGGACACTTCGACTTGTTAAAGTTCATCTTTCAGATTATGACCCAAAATATTTTAACATTTTTGTTTCAAATGAATGATTATAATTTTACAATTCATGATCGTAAGGCTTTGTCTCTATTTTTGTTTCGTAAATCAGGTGGACCTGTGCATAGAACCAGGGCAGTCGTTGGGGCTGATGATTAGGGGCGGCCTGGAGTACAACCTGGGCATTTACATCACGGGCGTCGACAAGGACTCCGTAGCTGACAGAGCGGGCCTCATGGTGATTTGGTTTTTCCTACTTTTGCCTCCGAAATACCTTCAAAAATAATGAGATGTTAAAAAAATGTAAAAACCAGATTCTTTCCCCTAAATTATTAATTGACTTGAACTAGAAATTCAAGGAGGAATACGTAGTTTAAACAATTGGTACCGTAATTTATAAGTAATGAAATTCCGAGTGCGCTAGTTAGGGCGGGTAAAATATAATTTCTAGAAATTAATGTCTGTTCCTGCAAGCCGCGGAAACTTGAGGGAGCGCCCCGAGTCATTTGCAAGTTGAAATTACCTCCAAGTTTAACGGCAATGAGATATTTCTTCCTAGTAATGAAAAACACTGGAAAGCTTTTCTGACGTTCGTATTTTGATTAAAAATTCGTACAGCGGTAGTTTGTCAAATGTAAGTTTTGTAGACATTAAATTTATACGAAGTGTTTTATGGTTTACTTTAATTTCTGAAAATAAAGTATATAAAACTAATTTACAACGCGGAACAGATAATAAGTCATGTAAGTAATGAGAAAGCAGACGCAGTTTGAGTCGTTTTTAATTTCCCCGCTACGTGCAAGGTTTGTTTGTGTTGCGATGGACTATTTATCATTCGGACAGTCTCGCCTCTTACCTGAAATTTCTCGTGTAAATTTTCGTTCTTCTGACACATTGTTATTTGTTAAATATAATAATGAACAAGATTAATTTAACTGACTCTAAATCTTTACGATATGATTTAACCGTTGTGGATTTTCAGTCAACGGTACACCATTTTAATATTATGAAAGTTGCTTCGAGCTGTATCAAGATAATGACAGAAAGTAACTACGATAGTAATATTGTACTTTTTTTTCATATCTTTTAAATAGGAGTACCTTTAAGAAGTACGAAATATAAAAGACAATTAGACTGTGTGATGATGTACCTAATGTGATTTTACCCGTGATGTAGGTGGGGGATCAGATCCTGGAGGTGAACGGGCAGTCGTTCGTGGAGGTGACGCACGACGAGGCGGTGGCGCAGCTCAAGTACCACAAGCGAATGTCTCTGCTGGTGCGCGACGTGGGCAAGGTGCCGCACGCCTGCACCGCATACGGGGAGCGTGATGCCGCGCCCAGGTTCTTATTACAAATTACTTAATATATTACTAACGTTAGAATGTAGTCAGACAGAGAACAATTTATCAGTGAGTGAACAAATAAAGGAGCTCATTCGTTGTTAAATTCTACATCGCTGCCAAATAAAATTGAAAAATCACACTTCAAAATTTTTTTGGAGCTTTCTAGCAGAATAAAGATGAAATGGTAGTAAGGCACAATCAACTATACGTTGATATGATGTGAATTGGTAGTTCCTATAAGATAGACAACGATAAATGCTTGTGCCTATCCTAATTTACGGGTAACGTAGTAAATACACAGTATGGTGTTGTAACTAGAACAATGTGTATCAGAATAAGTGGGTGGGGTAAACGTCGCGGCGCGGCGGCGGTGGCGGTGGAGCAGAAGGCGCGCTCGCTGCTGCCGGCCAGCGACCTGCCTGCGCTCGCCTACTATATGGAGGAATACGCGGCGCGACGTCTCACTCCGGACGCCTTCCTCACTGTACTGCGCGACCTGCTCGACACGCCGCAGAAGGTAAGAAAGCCTTTTGAACAGGAACATACAGTGTTGATGATGACACAACACGCTGTAAATGATCACAATGTACAAATTCCATTAATTAATAGATTTATTCAATACGTAAATTTTTATTATTATAAATCACGCTTACGTTACGGGAGCAGTGCAATATAATTTTTCCTAAATAAATTTAATAAAATCACCAGTGATTTAAAAGGTGTTTTTATTTTATATAATACACAATGTTTCTATATGTGAAGAAACTCATATCATTTTTACATTAAAAGTAATCTGTAAGGTTTGTCTGAAAAAAGCCTCGTTTACGGTCAATGTAAGCCGCCCCGCGTTGCTTACGAGCTAATAAATCTCATTGACTCCTGAACGCGTTGAAGCATCTTACATTTCTTTTTATCACAATCATTAAGACGTTACAATGAAACAAATTACCAGAGCTTTGTTTTACCCCTATAGTAATAATAAAATTAATATTGATTGTACTTCATGAAAGAAAATATCCCTTGGTGAGGTTTTTTGTTTTATGTAACTTACAATTTTTCTGTACAAATATAGAGATAATTATTACGGCGATCCAACTATAAGAAAACGTCTACCATGCATGTTCAATACCACCTGAAATCGCAAATCTAAATTTAAAATTTAAATTGTTTACAAAATGTTTGGAAAGCCATCTCTTTGAAAATAACCCATGATGTATTTTATTTCTATAGAGTATGTTATGTATGTATGTTATATAATGTCACATATAAACTTTGTTATTACAAGACTACTCAACACTCCACTACTACACTCTACATAATATTATTTCACCGCACCCGCGGACAAACCAATCATATGGTGTTTGAGGGGCTATATTTCTGTATATATTTAAATTGTGTTTTGTATAACTTTCAATAACTAAAAATAAATAAAATTGATTTAATCAAAATTGTAAATATAATTTGTCAGTACACTCTGCTGTCTGAGATCCGGGAGTTTCTGGTGCCGGAGGATCGGCTGCGGTTCGACGAGCTCGTTTACAGACGCGGCGACGAAGCAACTGAACATCATATAAAGGTATCACAGTAATTTACTATCACTTGGTACTTCTTCTGCTTAATGCGCCGGGTGTAAAACTATCGTTATTTTTATAAGAAAATATTGTGACTAATTGTTCAAAAAGATTAAACATTAGCAACGCTAAGAATAAATCCAAATGTACAATAAATGCTGCGTTGTTGTGATAGTCTCACGTAATAAACATTCATATGTTTCATTTAAGTTACAAAAGGATACACATACATAGTAGATTACCTCGCTACTAAGAAAAACTCGCATAGTTCATTAGACAGATCCCGGCGCCTCGCAACTCGCAATCCGCTTCCAACCGAATGCACTAATTACAATTTTTCGCTCCGTTACGTACGCTCCTGTCAGGAGAAAGGAACTTGTTAGTGTATTTGCTCAACATTTCTGAATTAACTAACTAAAGTTGTTATGATGTTAGAAAGTAGCTTTAATCAATCAAGTTCATAACAACTTTCAAAGTTAATATTCCAGCAGGCGTATTGTTTGAAGAAATATTCCATCATTCAATGCATAACTAATAGATATAAATCGTAGGTCGATATGACCTTTGGGGATGCTGTTTTTACTTACATGTTCATCTTTTCCAACTACCGTCACTTATTGTCTTAACATTACTTTAACGCTTGTTTAAAGCAAGATCACTTTTGAACGGTTTTATCATGTTATAGAACTTCACTATCATAATTTTGTAATGGTCGCAATCTCAATTGATCTGTACATTCACTGCTGGTACAGAGTATCTACATCTAATCAGGCATCGTTCCTAAGTTTTCTTTATGAATGTTTGATCTAACTAATCTACCTAACTGGTCAATTAAAATTGCGAATACATACTATTTAAACTCATAATTAAATTCATTTTCGTAATGAATCACAAAGCAATAGTGTCGAAGTGCACTGAAGACCCACATTTCCCTTAGCGCGGCGGCGAGCGTCACATGCTGTCCTCCTCCACAATGCACGAACTTCACGACCCGGTGAGTCAAATGCACGCCCGTACTAATGTCATGCATGTCAAACCTTACTCCTCGCTGTTCGTTATTGTGCGCTTGCAGTGTATTCTATGTGTTCAGTGTTGCCAATGCTTTATATTGTGAAGTTTTGTTGTCATATTTAAAAATATTTTTTATGTATTGTTTAGAGAAATCGGTTTAATGGTCAAAATTTAGTATCTTATAGTATCCGAAATTGATACCTAATTATTGTACCTAATCATGTTTCATGTTGTCAGGGGTATTCTAAAATAATAAGACTCTATTTGTGTCTTGAGAACTTTATACCGAATAATTGTGAGTTTGAAAATATGTAAAAAGTTTTCAAGGTTTAAAAACTATTTGTCGCGGTGAATAAGAAGAGATAAAAAAATACAGTTTGTATTATAAGGTCGGGTGAGTAGAGAGGTATTGTTTGTAGGAGGGGCCGGCGGAGGCACCGCTGGTCGTGGACCACCGCTCCCCCTCTGAGGACTCCGGTCTGGGCCTCCCACCACACGACCACGCATACAGGTGACACACTATTTCAACTAACTACTGAAATTTTCATCAAAAAATACATAACTTTTTCATAAAAACAAACGAAAGTTGTAAACTAATTATGTAATTAGATAGTCTCATTTCGGGTAGGCGGAAACATTTTTCTCTTGGCGCTCTGATGAGCGCAGCGTAAATACTTCGCTTGATGACTCTTACGAAGCACTAAGTGTAAAAGTACCCTGGAAGTGTGAAACCAAAGGGTGATGTTCGCGCTTTAGCCTACGTACTCTATTTTACATTTTGCAAGGAAAATTATCTTAGATTTTTGCAAGTCCTTTCGTTCTTTTGCAAGCATTTTATTGGCTTATTGCCAACACTTCTAACTTTTATTCAGCGTCGGGCTCGATTGTTTTATTGCTGCGTAAACGTTTGAATCCACCATGATCGCCAGTTTACGACATGATCCAGCATCCGTAAGGGTTCTTTTAAATTAACTGCCAGTAAAAGCGATTCCTGATCGACGATTAAAAACAACCAAGTTTATGCATTATGTAACAGTAGTCACTTCAATAATCGTAATTGGTAATGATTTTTAATCAGTTTGTAACCCTTTTTATCTAATTTCCAATAACTAGATACGTATACATGTAATAATTACATTCTTGAATAAAGTTGAAGATGTTTTCCTGTCATAGAATAATTGAGCGTTAAGAAAGATCGATGAAATCGTAATGACATCGATGCACTGAGATAAGATGTTTGTCTAGAACTGCACTTTATGTTATTATGATAGCGATATTTAGCTAGCCAGTGATAGTTATCTGGTGTAAGGAGTGTAAACTGGAAAGGCGGTAGTATACACAAAGTTGAGACTGTGTCGGAGTGATGGTGACAGTGTCGTGTTGTGTGGGGCAGGAGCGGGCGGCCGTGGAGGGCCGACGCGCCGCCGCACGAAGACGACCTCGACGCACCACACGAGGTGATTTTGCCAGACTTACCTTACTCACACTCGACTTCCTTGCCCTTCTCCAACACTCTCTATTCTGTACGCCTCTTCTCTGTGCTCTGGGTGTCACTCGAAGAATATTCGCACTTCTATTTTAGACCTCTCTTAGTCATTTAGTTTGTAGATTATTAGATAGCTATTAATAGAATCATTTTTAGAATTGATGTTTCGAAGTTATTTAAGGAATACTTGAATTAGTCGTAAGTAGTCTCTAGTTCTTCCTCTCATCTAGTCAGCCAACAAACCTGAGCTGGCTGACAGAGTGGCACCTTGGCACAACCACTTGTTCTGTGTAATTCACGTTCCTTGCATGTACTATGACGGCTAGTGAGTAGATCACAAGTAACGCCAATATGGCCGTTATTTCCTGTGTATAATTGTTTTATAGTACAAGGGGTGAAGCTGGCAAAATTAAATCAATTAACGTCTCGTATAATGGACGTAGGAAGGAAAATTAGCTTATGAATCGGCAATATTGGTCAAGAAACGTTTTCCTAATAGCTACAACTTCGATTTTAATATTTTTTCCAATTTAAGGAACAACTAAGCTAAAAACTTCGACTATCAAGTAATAGGTAGCTGGTAAATATACGCTTTATCAAAGATTTTCATCGACTATAAAATGTTTATAAAATAATTTGTACAATGATATACTCGTAATTGTGTGGGCGTTAATAAAAGCCGTTAAGAATAACATCGATGACGTGATTTAACGTCATGCATTAAGACGTCAATTTGGTACGATAATTTAGCCATAGCTAGCAACGGCTCGTTGGTCTAGGGGTATGATTCTCGCTTCGGGTGCGAGAGGTCCCGGGTTCAAATCCCGGACGAGCCCAAAT
>JAOCNA010000001.1:7605626-7618643 GCA_026546675.1 Papilio helenus
CATTAGTTTCATTTTTACTTCGGAGAAAAGTATAATCGATTCGAATGTCATCGACTTCAAAACTTCAAATATTTTTTACAGAAAAAGTAAGAACTCTCAAACGATATTTCTTTTCTCTCAATTTCTCTCTAACGATTCTCTAGCTATTTGCATAAAAAAAAGTTAAAAAAAGCGAAGTGTGGGGGCCAACTTCACGCTGAAAATTGAAATTGTTTTTACGGAGAAAGTAGGAACTCTCAAACGAAAATTCCTTTCTCTCAAACCCTCTCTAACGATTCTCAAACGATTTGCATTCAAAAAAGTAAAAAAAAAGAAAGTGAGGGGGCTAACTTCACGGAGGTACTTATTCCAATCCCTTGCAGTACCCACAAGGAACGATGATTCAATCTTTTTCGTTCGAACTCGCGGTAATCAACTACAAAAGGATGGAATCCGGTCGTATGCCTAAACGTCCGTAGGTAAATGTTAATTGTATCTTACGCATGTATTAGATTCTTCGCGCCAATATAGTTATTGTTGAAGCTTAGATTATAACAACTGCGACCTATAAGAAACATTTTCAATTATTTCTGTTGTTTTTATAAATGAAATAATCTTAACTTTTATAAGGTTATTCTATGATAAATCAAACGCAACTTAGTCTTTGTTCATTTGTCACTTTCAGCTGTAGTTGTCATTGTAATCTGTCAATTAATTGCATCCTGCACCGAAATGAGTTGTTCCTTTCCTTTTCCTTTGCTATAAAGTAATATTTTCTATATATTTGGGAATTTCTTATAGTGTTATAATCGAAACACGAGAATAACAGTTTTAACTGAGTCTTTTAATGAAGCAATGAATGGTTTCATAGCAGTACATTGTGGTAAGCATTGATGCTTGAATTTGCTTAAAGCAAATGGTTGACATATTATTTAATCTATTTATCTTCTTCTTCTTCTTTTTTGGATGAACAGTGGGCCCCATCGCTATCTATTTATCATTTTTGTGATTGTGTCCACTTAGCTGTTGACTTTTGGCTGTAATATAGTCTTAAAAAACAAACCTCAGACATACTTTGTAGTTAGTTAATTCTGTATATATAATTTCTACAAACATACATGAATTTTCAGGTGCAGGTTATCATAGTGATTTATTGAAAAAAGAATACCAGAAGACTTGCTATGCGGCTTGCAGGAAAGCTGTAGAAACTCTGCAAGCTGGTGGAAATGCAGTTGATGCTGTTGAAAAAGCAATAATTGGTATGTTTAATGTAATACTTTAATGTTTGCTGAGACTAATATAAACAAACCATAATTATTAGTATAATACACAAGACTACTTATATTACAAAAGATATTCAGAAGTGCTATTGTAATTTTTTACACATATCACTAAATATTTAGGTTTACATATTAATTACTTTTTAGGACATCGAACCAACAGCAAATATATATGTTGAAATACAATTTAATAATTCATTAATTTCATTTACATATCTAAATATATCTTATTATGTACTACACATACTAAAGTTCGAAGTCATTCATCAACTTGCTCTTGTCCCTGTGGATGGTTGGCACAATATGTGGTCTTTCATACATTTCTATCAGCCGTCATATCTGAATTTGTTCCCTTCTTAAGCATATCCTCTTTCACACAATCTATCCATACTTTTTTGATCTCCCACTTGTAACCATCCACATTTAATCTTGGACTAATATATTGCAATCAGATCCATAGGGATTGAGATAGCTCAAGTACTATTTATATTACAGAATTAGAGAATAGCTCACTGACGAATGCTGGTTATGGATCAAACTTAAGTTGGGAAGGCTCAGTGGAATGTGATGCTTCCATAATGAATGGCCAGACACTGCACTTTGGTGCATGTGGTGCCGTCTCAAATGTTTGGAACCCAATTACATTGGCAAAACATTTATGTCTTAGACAATGTGAAAGCTTGTCTTTAGGTAGAGTACCACCATGTATTCTTACAGGACAAGGAGCCAAGACTTGGGCGGAAAGAATGGGATTGGAAATTGTTGACAATAAAAAAATGATTTCGGCACGAGCTTTCCGCAACTATAAACACTGTAAGCGGAAATTAAAAAAATATTCTTTGCAAAACGACATAAAATTTAGCCCTCTAGATACTGTAGGAGCGATTTGCGTTGATTCTAATGGAATTGTAGCCGCTGGGGCAAGTTCAGGGGGTGTGTCATTGAAGCATGAAGGTAGAGTCGGCCAAGCTGCTTCTTTTGGTAGTGGTGTGTGGGCTATGATGAGCCGTGACGGCATAAAACCTTCGGTAGCTGCCTGCACTTCTGGCTGTGGAGAACATCTGATAAGAACACAATTAGCAAAGAATACAGCAGAAAGTCTTTTAGGATCTTCTCCAGTTGTAGGCCTAGACAAATGTTTGAAGGAAAACTTTCTAGAGTCCCCTTTTTTATGGGATGTGCAGGAAAGATTTGGTGGAACTTTAGCATTAACATTTAATCCTCAAGTAGGGGAAGGTGAATTATTGTGGGGACATACTACAAAAACAATGTGCATAGGATATATGTCTACGGAATCTAGTAAGCCAAAGGTAACATTTCTAACATAATTTTTTTTGGTTTTGTTCATATTTTAATGAGTATTCAAGTAAAGCTTAAATTTTCAGTGTGTAATTTCCTATCTACCCCCAAAAGTTGAGTCAGGACACAAAGCTGTTGTTTCGGGAGTTCCTTTCAAAGTTACCTTGCAGCCAAATCCAGTGCTGCAATGGGAAATCAAGACTGAAGTCACTCTAAATGGATCTCATTAATTTTTAGGATAACTGGAAACTATTGATTTTGCTTGAAAAATTATGTGGACAGTATTTTTTTTAAATTGTAGAATAGATCTCATTTTTGTATTACAGTTTATATGTAAAATAAGGTTATTGTTTAATAGGTATTACATATTGACAAATTGCATAAGCATTTTAATTTTTCTGTAAGAAAACTATACTTTATTTAGAAATATATTTCTAATCTATGCTTAATATATTACATGAAAATAATTTAAAACTTTTCAAACATTTTATAGAGAGAACATAAAAATTAAAACAGCTTGTTTAAAGTATTTTATATTTATTGTAAAAAGTGCTATTACAATCATTTAATTCGGTGAGGCTTTTTGTAAGTACGTATTTTCTTCGGTTGAACATAAATATGCACAAGCAAAGAAATTGTTCATTTATTAGTAGACAAAACTAAACTTTTAAAGCACCTAAAAGTAACACCATCTTTTCTAACAATTTAACATATTGTTTCTAACATATTCGGTAAACACTGAAAATAATAAGGCACTGTTTATGTGAAAGAGTTTCCTAATGGAGTGGATATTTTACTTACACAAATAATGATTTAATTACAGTCCTAATTGTCATTAACAGTTACAATAATATCATTTAATTCATCGACAAGACCAATATCACAATCTAACAAATCACAACAGATACTTTCCACTCTTTCAATGATAAATTACATTTATCCATACTAAAGAGAAAAGAAAGTTTAACTAAAACGCGAGACATGCTCAAGTGTCAATAGAATGCCAGTCTTTTATGATAGTCAATAATTACATTAACTTTGTTCCTGTGAAGCGTCTTTATTAATTTTAAACATTTTAATATGCATAGATATATCATCTATAGATAACTAATCCAGAGCACAAAAGTGCAGCGGAAATAGCTTCCACACGCTTTTTCTTACGGTAAATTGCATGTGTTTACAATATAAAGTTACATTTTGAAAATCGATTCTCGGTTAAAAGGTCAAACTTTAATTAGACAAGTCATCTATAGATTATATATCTCCACTAATATTATACAGTGGAAAGATATGTATTTTTGGATTTTTGCATGTATTAACTCAAAAACTACTCAGCCGATGAGAAAAAAAAAATTTTCCATTAAAAAGCTATGTTATCACTGAGTAATTTATTCTAAGATAATATGGAAGCATCTACATACATATCTGAAATTTCAGTTTTCAAAACGGCCCTGTAATATGACTGATATATGTTATGGTTAGTGTATACAGGGTCAATACAAACCCATATATGTTTACTTACATGTAAGTTTACCTTATATCTAAAACTTAGTTTTATAAAAATACATATTTGTACTACACCAAATAAAATGCTCGTCAGAACGAAATTATGCTTAAATAAATCTAATTAAGTGATAAAAACACAAATTCATATGTCAGTAAAAAGACAACACAAAGTATTTCTATAGAACATAAAAATATATTAAAACATGTGATACATAACAACTTTAAAACAGCAAGTCTATAGAATTTTACGGGATTGATTTAGAGAAGTGCATTTTAGACAAATCCGACATACAAAAGATAGTTACAGAAATTTTATTTAAAATTGGTTTAACACTAATGGGTTCAAAACTATATTGTATTTTTCATATAAATTAATATTGAACATTGTTTGCGAAATATTTAATTCATAATTTATTTTGTAGGTGGGTTTTAGAGTCTATGTTTGAGTTGAATGATTGGCAGTTTAACATTAAACCTATAACATTTAAGTACAGACAGACAAAACATATTATTTTAATTTAAATATACTTTGTGCCCAGTTTCTAGTATAACTGTAAGCAAATGCATGTTAAATTTTAATTTTATGATTAAACATTAATGTTAACTTTTACAATAATATTCATTAACAATACTATAGGTAGATAACTACAGTTCGGTACAGACTTCGTATCTTAAAACGGAAGATTACATTAATTAAAGGGAAGGTAACATAAATTTTACAAAACAAATATAAATCAGAACTCTGGTTTATGGTCAAACTATAAGATACAATTAAGTTAATGTTTATTATTTTGAATTAGAAAAATATATACAGAAGTAAAACTAAATAAGCCTCAAATTATTATTACTGTAATCTCAATACAAATTGTATGGAAAAGAAAAAAAACAATTTGTAAATAAATGCCTAGCTAATACTGTCATATTGTCATCAAAATATGATTACATATGTTTATATTCGATCGTTATAATGTAGGGGGATAAATATTAAGGCTCCAAAGGTACTGTCAGTCTACTATCATACACAACCATATTCATACCAAATAGCTGATTCCTTTGAGTTTTCTGGCTTTTCATGGTTTATTCTCTCTTGATCTTGTTCCTGTGAATCTTCACCAGCAGTAGTTCTGAGGATATCAGTCTGTTGGTTGTCACCGGCAGATCTGTCATGACCAGTTTGACAAGCACCCTCCCCGATAACAGTTGATATTCTGTTGTAGATCAAGTATGTTGGATTCTCTTTTATAGGAGTGCTCTGAGGTTTGGAGTTAAGAGTAACATCGGAAGCAAACCGGTTCCCGATAGATGGCGTCAGTTCCGCAGCCTCCCGCTGGCCGATTTAATTCGTGCCTTGACTAAAACCCTTTGACGCTTTCACCGGTGACAGCTCCCAGTCGGGAGCCTCTCGCCTCGTACACGTCCCCATTATCATTTCCCGATCGTTCCGGTGCGAACCGGTATAGAAAAAGACGGTTTTTACATTTTTGTATTTTCGTTTGTGTATAATTGCCTATATGCACGTTGTTAGGTATAAATATGTCGCGTTTGTGTTGAAATAAATCAATTCTTTACGAGAATTAACAAACTTTTTCTTAAATCAACTTTAGCTCCAACCAAGACCCAATTCCAAGAAACATTGCCAATGCTAAAAGTCATATTTCCTATAAAAACTACTTAAATGCAAAGAAAATAAAGTTTATAATTAAAGACATGTTATCAGTCGCTTTCTTTTGTTTTAAGCGATTGTATTCATTGAAGTTGACGGGAAGGAAGGCGGAGAGGTCACGACTGGCTGGATAAGGAAGAGATCTATCAATTCCGAGAGCGGCTTGTCACAACGGAAGCCGTTTCCGTTGTTACTTTGTTTAGATGTTGCACAATTATCTGTTTAAATGATTCCTAGTAGTTCGTTATTTGCGAATGCACTAACACATGACCGCGACTTCGTGCAAATATAATTTATACTTAAATGAAAATTCAAGATGTGATTATTGTTCTTGTCTGTTGATCTTTAGATTGATTCTATAGATATTTTTAAGTTTCAACTGGCTTGGTATGACAAAATTATTTACACTTATTTAACATTTATACAGAAATTTGCAAAAAAATTTTGCTACAAACATTCGAAACAAACTCACAAAACAAGAGTAACTTCTATTGAAATTCGCAACAACGCATTCGCGTTGTATATCGTATTTCGCAGAAAAAACTTGATCATTGTCATACAAATGTATCTGTTGTTAGGGCTCGGTAATTGGTGGCCTGGTGTGTAATTTACGAAGGCCTTTTGTGCGAAAGTCAATGCGAGGTGAGCTTTATTCTCCGCCTTATCAACTCACTCGCTGGATGAGGGAGCGATAGTTACTTGATAACGTCTTAAAATCTCAGATTGTACCTTACTGGAAAGTTTTTTTTTGTTTAAGTATTTTATCTAAATAAAGTAATAATTTACAGTGTTTTTTTTAAAAGTCTACGCTTTGATTAGAGACAGTGTTATTCAGTCAATTGAAAATGAAAGTTGTGAACAAAAATAGAAATAACGAACTGTAGCTCGCAACTTCGCTCGCGTGAAATTAAAAAATAATAATAGCCTATGTTACTCACAGATAAATTACCTTTCTAACGGTGAAAGAATTTTTAAAATCGACCCAGTAGTTTTTGAGGTATTTCAATACATACAAAAATACAAATCTTTCCTCTTTATAACATTAGTATTTGTAATATATGTATCTTTGTCTCCCGAACACCTTTTAAAAAGTCCAGTTTGGAAATTTTATTTACTTCTCATTATTTACATATTAAAACATTTTTGTTAACACACGAAAGCCAAACTGCAAAAAGTCAAGCGAGTTTGAGGAGGGTAATTATAAAATTGCAACTTGCCAGTGTTCAGAACATGTTTTTCAAGTTTCTTTGTTTTTAAATTCCAAATTTAAATCAATTATGCAATTTTAGTTTGTGGTTGTAAAAAAAAATACAAGATCTGTAGTGTAAGTTCGGCGCGTTCCTTTGCACCTTGTATAATTTTTGCGGCTAAATACAATTGATATGAAAATTTTGGAACAGTGATTTAATTTTTTTAATCTATATGTCGAGTTTGTTAAATTTATAATAATATCGCTAAATTTGTACACATAAAACGTCATATTAATTGTAACTTTCTTTACACTATGACAAAGTAGCCAGTGACCTACAAACTCAAACTGGATTCAAAACAGGACTAATTTCTCTTTGGATTTTATCACTGCAAATTCTAATTGACTCAATAAACATGTTCAATTTATTACAAATGGTGGTATTAAATTAATTCTTTATATGGAAACGTATTCACTTACAAAACCGCGCGAGAAAGGCAAGTACATTTAGAAATGGCGAATATAAGATATGTTTCTGACACGCGTAATTTACCTCCAAATCCAGTGAAAGGAGTCCTGGCCTATACCTGCTGCTGAGTGATATATAGGTTGGAATTTAAATTATTGCCATAGGTTTAGCCTCCCAATGATCTAACTAGGTCTATGGGGGAGGGATCAGCTACCATTATATATTTATTTTGGATTTTTCGACTTTAGAGAGGGCAGCTGCCCCCTCCCCTATCCTCCCTTTGCCACGCCCATAAGTCCTGCTCAAACTTTATTATAAATGTAGGTAATGGAACTAACATTTTGTGACACGTATAAACAAATAGCGAACTTCGGATTTCCCGATGTGAAGATATTTCTGTTTAGAGGTAAGTTGTTTATTAAGTTAAAAAAGAACAGGAAAGGTTAAAGGTTTCAATGTATTGAGAAAACTGATTACCAATATTAACATTACAAGTTACAACACATATAATTAAAACAATAATAATGTACTTACCAAGTAATATTTAGGGTCCGGTCTGTTCCCCCAGGAGAAGGATGGCACCGTGTACTCTAGGAACTCAATCTTGTGGCTCTCGGTGGGAACGAAGCTGTGTCTCAGCATGCAGCTGTGGTGCGTGTGCCCCCCGAAGGCGGCGCGCGGGTGCAAACTCTCCACTAGATACTCCGTCGACTCCTTAGAGAGGCAGTGCCAGCGCTCCACAAATAAATTGTTCCTCTCCGGCAAAGGCGCCGCGTCGGGCTCCGTACACAAACTGTCCGACTCTCTGTACAATGGGTAGTGCTGAAATTATACATCGTGTTACATGATACTTTAATTTATTAACAATTTTTATACACTACAGGGAAAATCTTATTTCTTACTAGTACTATAAATGCAAAAGTGATATAGATAATTTGTTAGCAGGTACGTCCAGAACGTATCAATGAATCTTGATGAAATTTGACAGAAATGTAAGTCTAGAAGAGCATATAGGCTACTAATTAAGATTTTTTAATTCGGCTCAGACGGACTCGTGGCCAAGAACTAGTATGAATATAGAGACAATGTATTATTTAAAAAGCCATTATTAAATATAGATACAAACAACAAAATGTTACCTGCATCACTATGGGCTGGCTGTACCGTTCTAGTTTAATATGACTTTTGCAAAGCGCAGATCCACTACTGCATTTTAAAATATCTGCAAGATTAGTATTAAATGTGAAAAAAAAATCAGAAGTACATAATGATTTACTATAACAGAATTACTTTAGGAGACTTATCTTAACTAAACAAGACCAGTGATACAATTAGCCATTTGAAGATAGCAAAATCATCTTATGCGTCTTCTACGTGATCTATAAATGCAAAACAGAGCTAAAATATCATGTCTTTATATTATTGTGTTTAAAAAAAAAAGCCAATAGAAAATATGACTGACCCGCAATTTTATTAATTTCTTCCACAGCTCGAGAACATAAAACACAACCGTCTCCTTCCATTGCCATAGAGTTGATAAGGACAAAATGATTCCCCCGAAGACTTACTATTTTGACAGGAGGAGCATCTAGCTGCTTTTCAAATCTACTATGAAGTTGCGGTGTAATGCTTGAACATGAACATTGTTTATATTTATGGAATCATTTAAAAAGTATTTTGTATCAAGATATATTTTATATTAATAAATAACAAAAACTATGAATATCTTAATTACTAAATAGAAAACTTGAGTACCAATATATGCAAAGTAACAATAAATAGCATTACAAAATTTTATATACTCAAGAGATAATTATTTGATAGTCATATTCCTTTAAAAAATAGAGAAGTATATTTTCCTGAAACACTAATTACCTGTAGTGAAATCCAATGTCATGATTGCCAGCCACAAAATACATAGTTGTACCGTCTGGTACTTTAAACAATTCAAAGAATGACTTTACATTCTCATCAAACTCCTTCTGTGAAGACCATTTACCCTCATCAAATAAATCTCCTGTAAACAAATTCATGTCATCAATTTTAATGAAAAACATCATTAAGAAAATATTCATAAATAGGTATACTACCTAAAACAAAAACAATTTCCGGTTGATGTAAAGTCATAGCTGTTTGAAAAGCTCTGTGCATCTGCCGTTCTCTTATCCATTTATCAAACCAGTGACTGCTACGAGAACCGAGCAAATGAGTATCGGCTAGAACCATTGCTTGCACTGGTTTTACTCCATCTATAGCTTTTTTCGTAAGAGCCGGCCATCCACACTTAAAACAAATTTTATATTTGGTCAACAGTATATCTACTTAGCTATTAGCACGTTTCAAATATACATATATTTAGTTCTGAATCAAAATACCTGAATTTGAATAACATAATAAATAATATATTCACAGTAAAAATAAATTAGAAATAAACCAATAATAAAATGTAGGATTCCAGTAAATGATGTTTTGCGTCCACAGATTCTTAAAATTAATATCATAATTCTTTTAGTGAGGTAAGGAACCAAATAGTACTTATTTGTTTTCATAATAAAACTGAAAGTTTTTTATTTGAAAATTCCCATCGGTAAAATATTAAGATTTGGGATATTGATCGATAATTTCAATATGATGACAGTGACAAGTTGATTTTTGAACAAAAACATGACACAGGACATGGGTATGGAGGTATCACACATAAAAACAATTTTTATTTAACCTTAACATAAAGCTGTTTGATTTGTTCTTTGTTGTGAATTTTGAGACTTTACTTTTATTTAAAAAATATACACAATGCAAATGCACAAAAGCAAAAAGAAGAGCTCCGTGAAATGGACTACAAACTTCAACAACAGCTGACTGTCACTGTCATTAAATTGACATTTGACAATTAAGTTGAATTGTTTTGTATTAAGTTCGATTTAGATCTTAGTATCTTTTGTTGATGAATGTAATGGAATAAAGAAATACTCATATTTGTTATAACGGATATATTTATATCTCTATTAATATGTCGGTGCACTGGAGTTCTGAAGTAATGAAATGGGAGTACAGAGAATTGCAGGCAACCGCTATGTCTGTTGACTACTCGGGTAACAATGTTTTGTTAGCAGGACGACGGTGGCTGGCCATTAAACAAATTAACCTAGAAGATGATACACTAGGCGATATAGTTAAAAAGTATCCTCGTCATAGTAAATACGATGTAGCCGGGGCGGAATGGTGCCAGAATTACCAAGGGAAAAACCTCTGTGCTATAGCTGTAAACACATTTTTTTAACTATATCAGATTTATTCTCTGCCTCATAGTATTGCAAATAAGTGTAATCTTTCTGTGTTACAGAATAATCAAAGAGTTGATGTTTATGAATGGCGTGCGGGTAATGACCTCACGTGTATATGTTCTTTACGCGCGCACACTCGGGTCGTCAGCGATACACATTTTCATAGACAAGACCACAATCTCCTTGCAACATGCTCTATAGACACTTTCACACATTTGTGGGATTTAAGAGATGCAAGAAAACCCATTGTATCATTATGTGCTGTTGGTAAGTTTTACATTTTTTTTAGACATTTAGCTTTCACACACAGCACACAATTATTCATGTTCCACAGTCACATATCTCAATTGTTTTTTTTTTGTAATTATAAATTAATATCCTATGTAAAATGATTTGGTATATTTCAGCTGGAGCTTCCCAAGTACAATGGAATAAGGTTGCATCTCACATAGTAGCTACTGCACACGATGGAGATATAAAAATATGGGATTACAGAAAACCTAGTTCTCCAATACATTATATTTCAGCACATTTATGTAAAATCCATGGTGTGGACTGGAGCCCACATCATGAGTATCAACTAGTCACTTCAAGTCATGACGGGAGTATAAAATACTTCGACATAAATAATGCTAGAAGACCTGAGAATGTTATAACAACAAATTTTCCAGTATGGAGAGCAATTTACACACCATTTGGAAGTGGATTGTTGACAATTGGTGTTGGTTGGGGAGGGCTACCTCGAGTTGAACAAGCTGGGGTCATTGGTATCTGGGTAGGAGGTACTTTGACCACCAGATTAGTGGGACATACAGACACTGTTCAAACCATGGTATGGAGACCAAATACCTCTCCATCCAACTATCAGTTGATAACATGGGGCAGAGATCAGTCTCTAAGAATATGGACAATGCATCCATCACTATTAAAAATGTGTTCACATTATTTACCTGATGATGCAGATGGGGAAGAAGATAATAACAGTGACTGTGAGTTTCATAATCTTAATGTTTTAAAATTAAAAATACAAGTAATATATTTGTAATGTATTTAAAATTAATATTTTCTTTTCTACCTTCAGTTAGCTATGCATCAACAGTGGGCTCTGTTACTGATCTCTCACAAAATGATAAAGACATACAAATGGTATGTTTCTTTCATACATTTTATATTAATGTACTCTGTATTTTCTTCTACAAGTGGTTTAATTTTATTTACAGAACAAGATAACACATAAAAACACATCTATTGATGAGGAATTTGAATCAATCAGGGAAATGGCAAACATTGAAGTGACAGACATGAATATTGAAACACGGACCTGCCAGATTCATTCTGAACGCAATGGGTACATCGCTAACTTACAAGTGACCTTCCCCAGGAATGTCACTGAACTCACCATTCCAAAGTTCTCGTGGCTTTCAGGAACTAATGTTGATAGCACTACTACGATAAAAGTGTTACAAGCCATTAACAAAACAGCTTATCGTAAAAAGAAAGAAGGACACAGATGTCTGTTGCACTGCTTAAAAACTTTAGCCACATCCATTGATGAGGTAAGTCTTTATATTTTGATTTGTACATTGTTATTAAACCAAGTGTCTTGATATTTTAAAGACTTTCTCGCATTAGTAACTTATCACCTAAAATTTAATCCATACAAAAATAATTCTAAGTTAACATTGGCGATAAATTCATTTACAGAGTCATTGATTTGGTTTTTGTAAATGTATTTTACACTTCAAGATACCGGTAAAATCGAACGATGATTCCGACTCGATGAAATCGAGCCAGCGAAGTCAATCGGAGAGCGAGAACGCGGGCGACTCGTGCATCCCTTTCCCGCGCACGTGCGGCGCCAAGTGGTGCGGCGTGAGTTCTCTCGCGGTGTTCAACCGGCCCGCCAACGCGCGCCGTCTCTCTCTAAAGCACGAGGCGGGCACGCCGCGCTCCATGTCCTCGCTCTCGCTGGCGCCAGGACTCTTCGCCGGCTACGGTTCCGTCTCCCCGCACGCCACCACCACGCCCTCGCCCACCAACGCCTCCGGCTTCCCGCAGCTGCACCACAGGCACGCCTCCAATTCTATCACCACCTTCTACTTTCAGGATAGATGGGTGAGTTAGCTTGGGTTCTCAAATTATGACATAAAGAAATAAATGCTTTATTCTTTTACATTAATTACAGTACATTTCATGTGAGCCTTGGCATAAATTGTTAGTATTAAATAGGAAACGTAATTTATTTTCATTAAACTAGCACAAGGCTGCAACGTAACATGGCCGATAAATGATTTAATATGCATTTATTTTAGCGTATGGTTTGAAAAGTGACCTACCCCCGTATGATT
>JAOCNA010000001.1:7728682-7739086 GCA_026546675.1 Papilio helenus
CATAAAAAAAAAAAAAAATAAAAAAAAAACATACAGACGACTTGAATACCTCCTTCTTTTGGGAAGTCGGTCAAAAATAACTCAAATACTACTGGGCCGATTTCAAAAATTCTTTCACCATTAAAAAGCTACGTTATCAATGAGTAACAGAGTTTATGTTTTTTGTTACTTTTTAATTCCACGCGGGTGAAATCGCGATTGTAAATACAGTATTGATTATATGTTCTCTCTGTCTACAACAGAAATTCGAAAAACAGCAACATTTTCTCTATAATTTAATTCCAACATATTTGTAAAAACAACATGCAGACTACTAAAGTGCTATTGATTTACCTAAAGGTCCGATGGTATCCAATTTTTCTAAGAGCCACGAGCGAGCTGTCTATCAAACACGACCCTAAGATTTTTCTTAAGTGATATGTTACTTTGAAGACGTACGTTTAGCAATATTGGCTTTTACCTTATCTTACTTAGCATATTGACTTCGATCAGTGAATATTTAATTCAATGTAATATTTACAATAACCTATTATGGTATTATTCATCTAGTCAGAATTAAGTATAGACCGGCATGTCTAACATTATTATGAAACAATCGACAATCGCACAACTGTTGTGCGATTGTCGATTGTTTCACAGCAAATTCAACTGTTTAGTCGCACAAATAAAAATCGAGTTGCACACCTCCATATAAGCTCATAGGAATCAATTAGCGACTAAACAGTTGTGCGATAGTTTAGTTTAATGTGTGGCCAATGCTATCCTATCAATTTGTAAAACGTATCATAACATTTTTATTGTTATTGATGTTTTGTTGTTTAATGTTATTTACATATATTCTGACAGAACTATTCTCGATAGCAGCGCTTCTAACCGGATCAGATATCTTAGTATGACTATAAAACATCAACAAATGTCAGTTCATATTGTAACGTCCAAAGAATAAAAGTGGAATACTAATTATAAACAAAAGAGACAAGAATAAAGCTTTCCGATCTGACAATGTTTAGAGCTGTCGAGTCTATCACTTGTCAGATTTGTGTCGCTCGTTCGAAACACAAAACAGTTCATAAAAGCTATATTTAACGATAAAACTGTTTCTGATATCTCATCTACTAATGTTTTCGAGCTTAAGTTAATGGATGAAATTGTGATAAAAACATATATTTTTATTTTAACTTTGAAACAACACATCGAAGCTTCGGTTGGATGATTAATAAAATGATAAATACTGCTCTTTGTCAGTTTACATTTTTCAGTCACATTTTGTCAAAGAGTAAGGGATGATTTTATGCATCAACGTCACAGCAGCGTAATTCTAGAGTAATATAGAATTGGTTCCTCTCTGACGTCATAACCTAACATAACATAATGCTTTCATAAGTAATCAATGACAATTTCCGTTAGTCATTCGCCTGCATACATAAGTTATCAAATCCGGATCGAAAACTGTGCATGCTTTGTATTGACTAATTCATTTGTACTACACACGGTCGTATCCGTTACATCGACACGAATGAGTAAATATAACCGGGTCATGACCTTCTGTTCCACCTTAAAAATTATGACGTCACATGAGGGTTAGGAAATATTAAATAACCACTATTGCGCCATTTGCTTTATTAGTTTTTATTTTCGGCCAGCTATCTAACTTATGATTTTCTTTGTTATAATATATAGCTTTCACCTAAGACTACGTCCGCGCGAAATTGAAAAAAACAAAAGTAAGTAGCATATTTATTCTTCCAGATTATGCTCTACGTCTATGCCAAATTTCATCGAGATCCGTACAGCAGTTTAGGCTATAAGCTCTAAGAAACATCCATCCAGCCAACTAAACATTCGCTTTTATAATATTAGTAAGATTTATGGTGCAAATGGTATACAATTTTTAAAATAATACAATAAATCAGATAGCAGCAATGAAGAGACAAGGGCACCTCCTGTTTTTTCAAATATAGGTTATTTTAGAAAAGTTTGACCGTGTAAGTTATGTGTATTGTGGGAAAATATGTGACAAAATCTGTTTTAATTGTGTTCGCGTATATCTCGGTTTTCCTCCACTTTTATCAAAATAAAATCAGGCGTTATCTTTAAGAACCTATAAATAAATTAACACTACACTTTCTTAAGTAAGAATCGTTTGTTCGATTCATTAAGTAACTGTGTATTTAAGTTGCAAATTCCAAGAATAAGTTACATTCAACTGAGAGACTGTGCACGTGACTAGAATCACAATACGACTTTCGCAAACTACCTTAAGGGACGGTACATTTAAATAATTACGAATTAGCTTAAATATATTCCCCTTTTGTAATATTTCGCTGTAAAAGTCTTTAACATTGATTAAATTTATGTCATTTTCAGTACAGTTTTAACAAGTTTAATTGGCCATTTGTAATAAAATTAGGAAACGTCTAATCAGCTCTCAGTTATCATTTAAAAAAGATATAATATTATATTATATTATAAGGACAAATGTACACAGTATTTACTTATTTTATTAAATAACTAGCTTTCGCCAGAGACTTCGTCCGCGTGGAAAAAAACAAAACTATGTATCGTATTCTTCTAGAGTATACTTTACTTCTATGCTAAATGTCATCAAGATCCGTTCAGCCGTTTGGACGGCAAACTCTAACGAACTTCTATCCATCTAGACTTTCGTATTTGTAATGTCAATAAGAAGTAACATGTATAAACTATAACCAAAGGACTACTTCTTATTAGGTCTTGTAGGATATGTCAATAGCGTCCCTTAAACCGCGGTAACGAGAGACGTGCGTCCTTGACTGCTGCTCGGATAGTAGTGACTGATGACTCATCGCTACCATTTCTTGCTATCATTGCTTAATACTTAATACAGTATGGCCAACATGACGAAATACGTTATAAGCCAGTAGTAGTCGCGAACATCATTGTTATTTTTAACTTATCAATTTTGATATATGTGACAAAAATATTTAACTGCACATAACTCTACAAATATGAAAACTTTTAAACAAGCTAAAACCTCGCACACGAGGCTGCTCTATGCCAGTTAGTTGGAAAAAAAATTCAATACACCCGGGCAAAAGTTACAACTCAAACGAAGCACTGTTTCGCATCAAAATTACTCAACATTTCAGGATGCGCCACTAAAGGCATTTTATTAAATTATTTATTAGCTCAGCATTTTGCTTGTATAATAAAGTAGTTTGATTATTTTTAACTAAACCAAAGACATTTAAAATATATAGACTAGGCATACTGAAAAAAAAATCACCGATGCTTTCTCTGCAAGGTACTATGTCAGTTGCCAAGTAGGACGCCACCTGGTGTCCTTGTATTGACATGTTATAAAAATAATTACAAAATAATAAGCTCCATCTTTTCTTATAAAATAAACTGAATATATATACAAAAGAAAGTTGTGTTAGTTTTCATAACTCAAGAACGGCTTTAACGATACGGCTGAAAATTGGTGAGGAGGAAGCTTAGAGCCAGGAGAAGGACATAGGATACTATTTATTCCGTTCGACAGAAAAAAAAACACAAAAAAGCTTTAGCGATATGGCTGAAAATTGGTGATGAGGTAGCTTAGAGCCAGAAGACGGACATAGGATACTATTAGTTATTACTATAGTTATTAAAGTCCACGCAGACGGAGTCGCGGGCGAAAGCTAGTATACAATAAAGCAATAATTCTGTCATAAGGCTATTAATTAATAAAAATAAAGATTACATTTAATAATAATAAGACAGTTTTGTAGCAATATCAACACGAATTTGTTGTCGATAGAAATTTTTTGACGTAGTTCGCTCTGGCCTCCGAATATAGAAACAATGCCAAGAACGCTGTTGACAGGTGAGCTTTGGGGCGGTATGGCACGTGTCCCGACCACGTGTTCATAACTAGGCAACGACAGCTTTTTTTGGACATGTAATTGAACGGCTAACGATAACAGGAAGTGTCAACAGGTGCAGAAGACTTACGAATATATTTCTAAGTAACGCGTATTTAGAATTAGTTTGGTGTTAGTCATGACGAGTTTTAAACATATTTAATTAATTTAATTCTTATAATATGCTCGTAATGGTATTGAACTTAAGCTTATTTGTCGCAACAAAGGCAACCCGCACCACATACTTTATCTATCACCGGTACATAATTGAATATCCGGCCGATAATGATAGCATTTCCTCGACAATACTCTTGGACACGCCGACACCTATTTAAACTCTACTCCACCTAACAAGCTGTGATAACCAAGTCGTAAAATATATAGCGTATAAGATCTTTGGTCGATACTAAAATGTAATACATTAGTTAGCTATCTCTAATTGTAATAACATCATTGGGCATATATTTAAGTGCAAGCTTTTGTAATCAAACAATTGAGGCACTTGAATAAGTGCCACATACAGTGCGTCCTAAATAAGTAGAGAGTTGATTCAGTACGTAAAAGGTGTTCATTGGATTCCAGTGCACGCTGAGACATAGCCTGTCGGGAGATCCGTTAGAAAAGAGTAAATAAATCGACGTTCTCACTCCGTCGTAGATTTATTCGAGTAGTTCGTTTGATAGATCGTTTGACACCTAGTGATCGACGATTCGGGAATACGGATTAACATATTTGAAGACAGCACTTATCTATGTATCATTTCAAGCTACAAATCCAGTCATTTTACATAATATAACTGATAATGACAAACATGAATTATAGTGGTCAAACTCAAATGACAAGGAGAGCAATCTATGGAATACTTTTCGTCGAAGAAGAGACATTTCTGTTAAATAAACATCAGAAATCAAATTTCCTCTGAGATAAAAATAGAAAACATCAGCGATGCTGAGAACAATACGCATTCTCGGGAGTCGATACAGGCGACCGCTCAAGGACAGACGCCCGGCGCGTTACGGGGTCCCGGACAAGGTTGGCTGGAAGGTCTCGCCCGGACGCAGCTCTGCCCTTGGCCCTCTCCCCGACACGATAATTAGCCAAGCTAAATCAAGAATTTATTACTTGCTCATGACCTAAAAATAAAGTTTAGCGCTTCGTTAAAGATATTTCACATTCTATTTAATCTGTGAATCTGTGAACAAAATAATAAATCACGACGTATGAATACACTCTTGTGTATTCTTGATTCAGCTACTATTGAGAAAGGGACAGATTTAACTGATGTTGAGAGATAACAGAACGATGAATACATTGTAAAACACACTGGAAGCAATGTCCAAATCAATGGAGATGATCTATTTTTGGAGCGGAGGACGCGGAGTATTGTAAGGTCAGTGTGTAACGGGCACAACAATTGTAACAAATGTTGTCCCAAAACGAGTCAATGAACACAAATGAAAATTCCGGAAGCCTGTACAATTCATGGTGTTACACTTCCGGCGAGTGCCGTCCCTTTTCGAGGCCGACCGTTCGCTAACGGTATCATTTCGCATCGAATTACGAATCAACTAATTACAGCCCCTAATGACAAATTGATGACGACGTAAATGTTCGTAAAATTGGTCGACGACGTCTAGATAATTTTTATTTCGCCAAACCATTTAGTCGATGACAAAGATGATGAAAGTTAATCAAAAAGTAATCATCTATTTCTCTAGTACTTGTAATTTATTAACCTAAACCAAATTTTAAAAAAAAAACAAAACTTCTCTAAAACTCCCTTCGTAAAGAACTAGAATTTCTTAATAGAATTCTTAAATGGAATTGTTAGATCTAGATTTATAGACTTAGTAAAGTCACAAGTAATAAGAACTAAGTATATTGTTCTTGGTAAAAAAGTATTTGTAGTCGAAACAATAGTGCAACAGTAAACTTGGTGCAATTATGAGAGGTTTCATTCAGCTCACAATGGCGTATTGAGGAGGACAATGAGCCGGTAACGGGACGAGAGACTAATTGTCAACTAAACACCACACACCACATAACGGAGCAGTTTAGTTCAGTTCGAAACATACTCCGTATCCTTGATTTGTACCAGTTGCTTACAAAAGGAGCACATTAATGTACACTGACTCTAAATCTACCTTAAAAGTTACCCTTATTAATGATTCTGTAAGCGACAGTTTATCTATTTGAAATTTCTTCATCTCACGTCAGTTGCTAGCGATTACAATAAACTTCAAACTTTAAAGCGCAATTCGCATTCAAGAAACTGGACGCATTATAACGGTACAGTATATGATAAGATGAGATGAGTCGGTAACCATGGTGAATTCATATGACCTAATAACAATTGAAGTGGATCTAGTCGGGACAGTTGGGACGAGAGCAAATTAATAATGTCGCTGTGTGTAACTCACGATGAACGTGCTTCGGGTAGTATATGAACTCGGCCCCGGCATTTCTAGTCACGAATTACGAACACCGCACGTACAATTTTATGTCTGTAAGTAAATATGTTATGAATATATTACCGTAATTGCACCATCATTGGTTATAACATTCTAATAAAGTCATATTAAAGGAACAAAATAAACACTTGTACTATTTGCAGACGAATATTTGCTTCCTAACACGTATATGTAAATGTTTACTAAAAGCTAGTAAAATTGAAAAACGCCTTATTCATCACACAAAATAGATATAAAATCATCATGTCGATGCCGTTAAAGTGTAAAATGTATAAAAATCTACTTTGAAATAACACTAAAGGTCTTTGTTGAAGGCGTTAAAATGACGTCAGAGCGTAACACTCGAGCCCTCGAGGAATTATGTAAACGACATATAAGAGCTCTAAAGCCAATGTCAACATTTAGACACGCTTAGTAACGAACGAGACGCGAACGGATCAATACAAGAATAGCTGACGTGTCGGAAACACACTTAGATGTTTTACAAAATTTACATTTGTTATAATAAAAACATAAAAGATATTCAATATGAAATTATAATTATTACATTATACCTTATGCTTTAAATTTAGGAGCACAATTAAAATCTCTAGATTTATTTTATTTATATTAATATCAATAGTTATCACTGAATAGCGACGTAATGTTAGAAATCCCATACACTGAAGTAAAAGCATTGAAGAAAAACAAAATCTCAGTTTAAAGCAAACAAAGAAACGGTAAAACGCATGAGAGAAATGCACGTGAACGGGGAGAGAAAATACTTAAGAAAGTGTAGCACTTGCGCTTGTCAGACGAATTTGAGACATGTATACAATGTACCACGTATGTGCAGGTGAATGCGCTGCTTGCGACATCTCCAGGGGAAAAGCGTTGAACAACCCTCGACTCCCACCCGGTTGCCATACATTCACCACTCGCGTGAGTGGCCCTTTACAAACCGAATATAAGCAATTAATTCTTACCTTAATTACGTTACAATCTTTTGTCTCTGGATTTGTAACTTACTTGTTCAGAAGTTTTTACTTAATTTACACTCAGTATTAGGTGTTGTTTGTTATTTAATAATTTAAATGTTAATTAGAGAAAGCTACTAATGGATGTTTTGCCCACGTATATTATTGCATATTGCACAGTTTCCACAATGTGGTGTTCTACTTTGTCACAATGATATGTGCATTTAGACGTGCATTTTAACCAACTTGTGATTTTTCACAAACAAAACACCTGCAATAAAACATAGTTATCCCTCTTACTCTTTTTGTAAAAACAGAGCTATCCATATGTATTTTTAGGTGTTGTAAATGTAGGGTAAAAATAAACATAATTAAAAACATATGAGCATTTATATTTCTTTGTTATACTGTAACGTTACATTTTACAATTATATATTTACTCTACGCAAAGCTCGTTAAAATCAACTGAGCTGCAAAGGCCAAGAGACTGCAACGACACAGCGCAGTGTATTGCAATAAACCTTATACTTTATTGTTACAGCTAGCTATAACGGAGCTGGTTATTTTCACGTCAAAGTATATGACATCATTGTTTACACTTGTAAAGTTTAAATATATGTACTGCTAAATAATACCTATATTAACATGTAAATGAGAAACATGTACTCCATGTGGAAAAAGCGAAAAAATAGCATGAAAACGCAAGATTTCTGCTACATGTTTTTTAAGATATTGGCTATTTTTATTAATTTTCATGTAAAATATTTAAATGAATCGTGGAATGTATAAAAGTTGCGATCTAAACTTGATATTGGAGGGTGTATTCCTAATATCAAATGTCGAAGGACTTCAAGTATGACTGCCGTTAGTTCACGGATCAATAGCTATGGATCTCTAGTTACGTTCCTAGGTAGACCTATGATATAGGAGAGTCTAGGTCTTGTCTTTGGTTCCCTCAAAATGAACAAGAAAATCCCATGCTCTAAAGTACCTAAGTACCTAAGTACCATTTGAAAATAATCTATTAGATGTTTTGATGTATCTTATGATTGTAAAATTATTGTCTTCGAAGATTCTAGTACTCGACTAGCACGTGGTTTATGTTAATAGTAAATAACACATATTAAATGCTACTCAAGCATTATGTATTGATGGAATGACCATGAAGAATAGGTATGCGAGATAACCTTGCTTCGTAATCATTCTACGACGTTCAGAGAATAACAAAAACTCAATGAGAAAAAAATATACGTAAGAGAAGGTTAATTTAAGTTATCGCGAAATGAGATGGAATGTTTTTAGTAAGATGACTAATTTATTTTGTACGGACAACTATCTAGTTGAGAAACTGTAGTTTTCCGGTGTCAAAAATGTTGAATGTATTGTTCTAAGGAATGATATTAAAATTGAATAATATTGTAGAGATAAAATACAGCGTTTAGTAGAGATAGGTTAGTAAACTTGATGTGAGTTCTCAAGTTGTGTCGTGACGTAATGATGCTTGGCTGTAACGAGCCAGGACGTCTTATGTGCCGGTGCACTCTGAATGACGGCGACCCTCAACCTTGCCACTTAAGCGGTCACGTTCAGACAGACGTATTCCGTTTAATTTCTTAAGGTAAACAAACGAATTTTAGTTACTTAAAAATAGTAAGTGGACTTCAGTCGTTCGGAAATGTTGACGTTCGTAATAAGGAGCATAAACATGTTATGGTTGCAATCACTTCTGAAAAGAACACATAATTAAGTTATATTGAATTAACTGAAACTTTTTGTAATGACGATTCTGCTTGTTCTATCACAATTTCAATTTGTAAAATGTACATAACATAACAATACTTTAAGAAATATCAACGAGTGATGTTATGTAAGCTGAAAATATGAACATGCTATCAGTGTTTTGATCTTTAGTGTTTGAAAACGGATTCCATAACTAGATTATCGCATTCTTTTGGACTGGTTTATTTATAACTCTGAAAAGGCGAACGAAATGCGATTGTTTGCTCTTTGTGTACACTCCGATTGACGACGATAAGAAAACCGTTCAAGTTTGCCTGAAGCAAGCATTCAAATATAGGTCGCTCACAATGAGCCTTTGTTCTCCACACTATAAAAGTTTATATAAAGATGGTTATTCAATATTTTTCTAATAAAACAACGCATAATAATTATAGTTATTTTTAAATGATCAATACAAAAATGCTATTATTGTTATATCTAATTACGAAGTTCCTTGAAGCTGTGTTTGTTTTATATCATTAAAAGCAGTTATGAATATTCATTGCGGTGGCTTTCTTTCTACGCGAGTGGCTGCGGTGATAAAATTCAAGCACCTCAATTAAAACCTCTTTGCTTGTCATGTTTGAGTGCTGTTTGAAGGATGTGTTGAATGGGAGGACAAAAAACTGCGATGAGCGTTGGAATAAAGTACTCGGCGTGATACGTAATACGATACATATTTTTTAATTAAATTAATAATCTCTTGGGTTTTTATTTTATTACACTTTAAACCAGAAACAGTAATAAAAATCAACCTTTAGCAAAAAAATGCTAAAATCTTTGGAGGATTTGGTTTTAATTTTTTGTTTTTCTAAAATAGGATACAAAAATATTTAAGAGATTTGCATATGAACATCGAGGTATGAAGATGTTTGTTACGGTGGTAGCCGGTGAGTCAGCGGAGCGTCGACCCGCCCTCGCAACAGGGTCGCCTCGCCTGCACTCACTGAGAAAGCCTGCTGCACCTTTGTGTCGGACTGACATCGAATAACTCTCGCATGATACTATGCTTTATTTTAAAGCAAACGATGTAATACCATTAAAAGTAAAAAAAGTCAAACTATAGTAAAAAAAATGTTAGCGAGTAAAAAACCTTTTTATCCCGCGACTATCTCGTCGATGACTTCATAATAAACCAGCAACATTTCATCACAAACTTAGTAACAGTTTATCAATGTATAGAGAACAAACTAATTTTGATTTTAATAGCCTACCCTATCTTTTACACGAAATATTAATGTTGCACATTTCATATTAAGCAATCGAATTTTAATTCCACGTAATTACAAATTTGAAGCAAGAAGCCCTCCATCA
>JAOCNA010000001.1:7739903-7753194 GCA_026546675.1 Papilio helenus
TATGATCAAAACCAAGATGAAAATGGTTAGTATTTACTGATAAAATATTAAAAAAATTGTAAACAATTTCAGCCCTGTTTCAACAAGCAAAATGTGATGGAAGAGCATATTTCAGTGTTCTAGTAAAACTTTGTGACTTTTTAAGATTTTGGAGACGTTAAAAACATTTATCATTATTATTCGATAGCCTTTTACTAGTTACGGCACACCAATACGTTTTATGTTCTCTTAGTCATCTTAATTCGCTTATTTCATTTAAAGTATTTTTGTTCTCAATAATTATGTTTCAAACTTATCTCATATAAAATTTTCTATTACTTTCCAAGGTTAAAGTTTTCATATAACGATGCGACTTTTAAAGCAACACCACTTAAAATGTTGAATTATTACCGTCTTCGCTCGGCTAGTTCGCTATCATGGTACGTACATGCTTTAGTACAAAAGATAGAGAAGCACTCATCCATCTTACCGCGCGGAATGTCTTTAAGGTCTTTTAAGTGGTAAGGAAGTATTGACGGTTTAACGTTGCCTTAACATATTAAATAAAATGTAGAAAACCATTACGAAGAACTTTTTACTAAGTTTATAACCAAAACAACACTTCATCAGATCACTATAAATCTAATCTATTATCTTCCCACATTGTCGTAGGACTCTCTAAAACCAGTAACATTTCATCACAAACTTAGTAATAGTTTATCAATGTATAGAGAACAAACTAATTTTGATTTTTATAACCTAGCCTATCTTTTACACGAAGAATTACGTGATTGTTCCCTGAAAAATTAATGTCACAGACACACTTTCAAGTGACTTTCAGTTTCCATCCTTAATGTTTCGAACTGAAAAATATCAAACTTTCAGTAGGAGCCATCCGAATGATTCAATATAAAGCTCTCTCCCTATTATTCATTCATCTCGGTTGAGTCAGCGACTGCGTGACGTCACACCAGTGGGCACCGTAGTACTACACGAGAAGATTATGTCCATTGGACTCTAGCTGAGTCACACTAACTTTAACTACAGTTTAATTTACTCAGATATGGTCTAATGCCTGAAGATTTATACGATAAGCTCATGCGACCTTGTTTCAACGGAAAGAGTGTTTTCAATGTATTAATAGTAAACATTGCAATTATTTGTATATTTATACAACGATAGATTTTTTTGCAAATTAAATAATTTTTGCATCAAGAGATAAATCCAAACAGAATAGAGCTTTTTCAGTGACCGAAATAAATTTAGACAAATTAATAGTGTCTATGTCCTTGCTATAAATTTAATTACAAAATGCTAAAAACAATATTGGCACCGCGACAAAATAAACTTTTAATTATTAAATCATAAAAGCCGCAAAATCTTCCGCAATAAAGCATTCCAATGACTCAGTAACCGCACTGACCTTCCTATTAAATAAGTACAAAAAATTAATTATTATTCAGAAATGACTCAGTAAATTGTTATTTGTTACATACAATATTTCATAGATAGCTTAACAAAATATAGCTGGATTTTAGTCCAATATAAAATGTCATAAAAATAACGAAAACAATATAATATAGTAGGTAATATTAAAAGCTTGTTTGAGATAAATAATTTTATGTTATCAGACAATTCTTTAACTTGTCATTCAAACTTGTAACGAAGCGCGAAAAGTCCACGCAATATTTGGCGCCATCGAGTTCGTTGGTCCGTAAACGATTTTTTTTAATAAACATTAGCATGTGGCATCGTACTTGAAATTCGGAACGTGGGCGTCAACCGTCAACTGAAGTCGAGGCAGGAATTTAATTACAGAAACTGAGTAACGTTTATTAGTTTGTTTAGAGGGTAAAGTTTCTCGTCTGTTATTAACTGGCACTCCAGATGTACTGGCACGCTGGCCGTAACTGAAGTTCATAATGTCTGCAATATACAATTGTGCAATAATTAATGGTGAACTGGGATTGGTGTATTTATATAGCTTTCAAGTAGTTAAAACAAATTGAAATTCGAACGGCAGAGTCTTGTTTTCTACTGAAAGTTAACCCGCTACACACACACTAAAACTGCGTGTGTAGCGGGCTTTACCAGTACCGAAATACAAGCACTACAAGTTATAATGCATATTAAAAATAAATTACATTTGTGAATGTAAATCAAAGTACAGTGAGTCCGCTCTAAGCAGTAGGATTATAGAATCTTATGGCGCAGGCAATTTTTTTGTAATATCGTTAAGAAGATTACGTTTCATACTTCAACATGAGGATAATAGTATTACGTTACTATAAATACGCAAATATAACATCGCTAAAAGCCCGTTTTGTGGTTTCACAAATACAAGAAGTAAAATACAATTAATTGATAAATAACTATTTACTTCTGCGCGTTACTCAGGTCTCAAAACAAAATTGACATCATCCGATTAAGTAATAAAGTAGCGTAAAAAAGGATTAACAGATAAACAACCCCAATGACTTCTTCCGACAATTATAGCAGAACCGGATGAATATTTCCTACGAAGTCGGAAAAGCGGAGACACACATTTCCATTTTAGCCGACGAGACCCCGACGGTAATAAATTTCTAATGTAGGGTACCCCGTATCGATTGCATTACCAGAGAGGGGCTCTGTTTGTGCTGAGCAGGTATGACATCACAAAATAAACTCGATTGATAAAAATAAATCTAGGATATTATGTTTCAATATGGTTTTTGTTACTACGGAACTTCAAGTGATTAAAAAAAGACTTGTCTGCGACAACCAGTTTTTCAACTCGCGGAATGGGATAGGTTAGTCGATAACGTTTTTTTTTTCAAATATGATTTTGTACTTATAGTCTGTTTCTGAACTGTTGCTGACATACTGTTTTAATTGTCTTAATGTTACTCATAATAAATAGTTTTTATAATTTAATTGTAAAGAAGTACAAATCTTCTTTTATAGTGTCGGCTCGGATGTACAGCGCAGAGCTATGCGCTTGCGTCTACTTGCCAATTGAACTAATTATGCTGTTAACGGGATTATATTTTTAGAAACATGTAACAGTCTGGTGTTGCAATGACTTGTCCCTAGAACTGTGCCCTTACAATATCTTCTTAATTGTACTGTATCTCAGAAATTGTAAATGCAAAAGTTTTTTCTAACAAAGTATTCTGTGATTTATGTCACTAGCTTGGGAGTTTAAAACGCGGTGACTTAATTCGACGATTAAATTTAGACGTTTCTACTACACAAACTAATGAGCGACCGGGGTTCAACTCCCCTCGGGGATGTTTTGCGAACGTTGCAGCGTGCCATAGTGCTGAATAAATAAAATGCAATTAAGAACAGGGAGCCACACAATTGCACCCCAATGCGAGACAAGCTTCCGCGAATCACTGACGAAATCTCATAACAAAATCTATCCCAGATAATATTTCAAGTTATAATAATATTATAACATAGATTGAGGTAACTTCAATTTAATACGATTCATTACACTCGAAGGAACATCGAACGTAATCGGCTTTATTCAAAGGTACACGAATGTATGTCCGCTAATGTGGAAGAGCTGCGTGAACCTCCGGGCCACGTGCGGGGCGTAACCATGGCAACCGAGGAAACTACGTCGTTTACGTCCCCCAGCTCTCCTTGCTAAATTTATGTTTTCCTTTGATATAGAAATTGTAGTCTTATGTGTGCGTAAACATTTTTTAATACATTTCTAAGTACCAAACAAATATTAGTCGAAAATTATCTCAGGAAAATAGGCAAGTATTATATGAATTCAAATTTTTTACCATAGATTGAATAAATAGAAATAGAAATTGTTTTGGACCAATACAGTTTTTTTTTAAAGAAATATTGCGTTGGACCTCTTAAAATGAACTAGCCGTGACAATAAAATAAATGGAAGAGAGTTGGCGGGATTTAGCAGGACAATTTAGGGCAGCAAGTATTAGGGCGTCTCAAGATATTATGTTATAATAAATGGCTGGGCGTTAACACTGGTTGTATAAATGTACGTACACGTATATCAGGAGTACACATGTTGTAAAAAATATTATAAAAAAGGTATTTAGAACAAATCTATCAGATAAGTATCGATCCTCGTAGAATTTATGTATTTATCTATAACAGAAATATGTCGTAAGTTAGTATTGGAAAGTTAAACGACCACGTCACTCTGTCCTCCAATCTAATTGAGGTATTCGTAGGTAACATTAAAAACAAATTGCTTATACCAAAGTCGGATAATTACTAACTGTAAAGTATGTTGAAATGTAGTTGATTTTTTGTCGTATCGTGTTACTTAATGTTAACTACTGTAAAGTATCCTTCGCAACTATACATATTGGTATAGCAAAAAGCGAGCGTCCACCCCGCGTAGCCGTCCTGTCGCCATTTGATCCCTGTCAATACGCAATTGTGTTTACCCATCAGATTCCCCCATTGTTATTGGAAATCCCGTTCCCTGTTCGTGTCTGTGGTTTACTGAGCGGTTCTGCGCTGACTGTGCCACCGCAGATCGTGTTTGATAATACGATTTCGGGATACCGGTTTAAACTCGCATATGTTGCTGAACATTCCTTTCTGCAAGGTTTAATTTACCTATTACTTTAAACCAATTTTAAGTTAGTTAAGTTTTTTTTAGTTAAGTATAATGATCAATCAAGTTTTAATATAAACTTAAGGTTAAAAGATGGATTACCTAAAGTTAAAAGAGGTTCCTTCACATTTATGTTACACATTCTTGTTTGATATTTAATTAAGTCTTCATCATAGTATGAACAGTGTAAGTTAATTTTCAATTGAGCAAAGAGCCGCTGATTGGCAATGATCGCCTCATCCGGCCGTCGGCGAATCTAATAGTGAAAGTAATTGGCCGATCGATTGGAAAACCTATAAATAGATTACTCGTTACATATTTGGACATATTAGTAATTAAAGTTAGTGCTATGTGACCCTAAAAACTTAAATGCTTGTTAAATATCAATTTAAATACTTAAACTAAATACTACTTGTAAAGCGATTTGGAATCAATGTAATTTTAGTCAAGTTGTTTATACACAATTGTCCTCAGCAAATCACCAAAAAAAAAACAATTAACAATAATGTTAGATATATTAGGTATAGAATTGATTCGCCAAGGGACTATAAAATCTAAATCTAGCCCGTGGATCTACCTAATTCAGAGTATCAAGACGCATAAAGGAATACACTTGCAGCCATGTTGCATAACTAGGTCGTTGCAGAGCGAAGTAATTACTTGACTTGTAGCGACAAAGACTGTGATATCTAATTTCTGGCCGGTCATTGTGAGAGGTTACAATGTGCCTGCAGCCGTGGCGAAGGCCGAATCGTACGGCATAACCAATGTATACTTGCAGTTATGTATTCCGATAAATATAAATTAAAAATCTGGTGAACTTTCAAATGCACGAAAATGAAAAACACGATTAATTACAATAACCATAATATGATCAGAACCATACATTTAACTATAACCGCCTACATAACTCCAACTACCTGTTTTACGAAAATAGTAAATGATTGTCCAATTAACATAACGTGTTAAATATCGATGGTTAAAGACAGCGAAAAACAAAAGACTTCTAGTAAAGTATTACCGCAAATTGTGGTAAAGAAATTAAGTTTCAAATCTCAAGCATTAGTTGTGGTTAACCGCAGTAAGTCGCGTATTTCTTTAATGCATGAACTTAAAATAGCATTATGACTAATCTTACAGTGCAGTTGCAAGATGTAACTTGATAAAGTGAATAAAACACGCTAACTTAGACAGCTGCATCACTTAACTAACATTGTCTTAAAGTTGGCAGGTTCATTGTACATAAATGCCATTTGTGACTTAAAGTTACTTAACTAGATTCAGTTGTAAACTTTAAGCTATAACTATAAATAATAGAAATTAATGTAATTATTAGTGTGCATCAAAGTTAATTCTTAACTTTTATGCATTGAATGAGGCAAAATACTATGGTAGAAATTTTAAAAAATAATTTTAGATATTCCCGACTGGCCAAACCCCAATGACTACACCAAAGTAATTAAGGCCAAGGTCCATTACTAAGACTACAAATTAAAATACTGGATAACTAAACGATATGTTGTTGATTGTCATTTGAGAAAGAAAAAAGTTACAGTTCTAAATTTTTATTTATTTCATTTCAGATCTACCGGATTATAAACTGGAACTGCTGACCACTTAGAAAGGTAAACAATAATAATTTTACTTAAAAAGGGTACCTATAACAACTTAAAATCGACAACCAGAGTATACATTTAGCAATATAGCATTAAAGAGAAAATCTGACATATCGAGATTATGGCAAAAAGCGACAGTACGGTCAATTCAATGGAATACTTGTTCGATGTCGTCATTGCTCTAAAAATAACGTCGTTTCGCAACCGGCTCCAGAGCGAGTGCCCACTATCATCCTGTTAAAGAGACGGGATGAACTGTCGTTGAATGACGGAAGAAAACAACTTAGGAAAATGCCGCTGCATGCACATACGTAACGTGTTATAATGCAAATTGTAAAATGTAATTTACACTTCTTACTGGTTTACTTTAATGAGCTTATTAAAAAGAGTGATGTTGCATATATTGAACATTAACAAATCCTATATTAATTTTTACATTTCATGTCATTACATAAAATATATTTAAAATAGTATGATGTACTTTTGAACAGTCGTCCAATATTTTATACCAATGGATACTTCCCGATAATTGTGACGTAGGGTACGGATATGAACAGATGAATGTTTGATAATGAAGTGAGGGGTAAAGAGTGGCAGATGCATCGCTATTGAAGTAGGCCAGTAAGCCGGTGTATCATAACCAGCGCTATTATCAGCAATCAGACGGCGACCTTGCCGCTCGTTGTCGCACGTCGTGGGGAGCAGATTGTCATCCTCCATTCCGGCATCCGCCTTACGTGATACGTGCACTTCCATTATGTAACACCTTGTCACACATCAAATACGCGATAACGTAACGCGCGACGCCACAGGACCTCGCTTTATGAATACTTTATTATTCAGTGGCCTCAAGTTAATGTTGTCTATGAAATTCAGATAGAAATGAAAACGTTTACGAACATTTACAACAGATATCATAAATTATTTATTTATTCTTACCGAGGAGTATAATCAAATAATAATAAGACGCAATTTAAAAGATTTCAACGACTTTCTACGTTTATTTTGCTGCGCATTACGAACTATTGCCGCGCACCTTATTGGTCCCTCAATTGAATACAATTGATGGAGAGTTCGCCGTTGTCTTCTCATTGAAACAAGACATCCTATGAATGCAACCGGTTACATTCGTACGGTACTATATCAAATTTCAAAAGTATTCAGTTTAAATAAATTGCCGTCTTGAAATGTAAACTTAAATGGAAAACGATTACAGACAAAAAAACAGCACAAAAGTGGGAAGGTTCGCCACAACTGTAAAATTTGTTTAATATTAATTACGTAACGCAAAAAGATACCGGCACTTCTCGCAATGGATGCGTTCATCTTGTAAACTTTTTACATAGCTGCCAAATTACGAACAATGAGCGATACTTTAAAACTGGCTTTAAATAAAAACTTCTTTCCAAACATTCGACGACGCATATCAATGTGCAGACGTTGAACAATCCAAGTTTCTTTTTAAGTCTCACTCATGACGCATACTCGTTTGACCGCACCCTTAATTTGAGCAACTGGAATGCGATTTTGGGATACTGGGTTCAATTCCCATGTAATAAATATTCAAAACAATAAATGTTGTTTCTATAAATTAATATTCCTGTCGTAAAATGTGAACTCGATACATGTATCGTCTATGATAATGAAACAAAAGTTATTTGTGCTCAAATTTGATGACAAGGCAAGATTTTAAGATGTCGACTTTTCAACATTTTTACTTCCATTTTTGATGCACCTAAAATCGAGTGATTACAACATGAATCGTATAAGATTCTATAGTTATCGTAAATCAATAAATCAAATACAGTTCAATAATTATATTTAGCTCTAAAATGACGACTCGTCTGAAATCAATGCATCATAAATTATTTATAAGTAAATGTCGTCGCTTACTTGAACGACTGTGTTTAGTCTCGCACGCAGTCGAGACAGACGGACAGTTCAATTGCATCTGCCCTGTACGCAAACTCTTAATTTATTACTTCCTCGATAGTAAATAAGCTTGTATAAGGTCGATGATAATCATAAACACTACGCAAATAAATCATTGAATGTGTAATTTAGCTAAGTGCAAATTGCTGCCTTCACAAGTAGTCCAGGGAAGTGATGATTAGCGCAGGTGCGATGATGCCGCTCGCTTCAATACGTTATACGGTTAATTAGTCCCTAGTTTGATTTATAGCCACACTTTGTCTTCGCCCCGGTCAACGGTACCTATTTTTCTATATCGGATTGCGGAGCGTTGACGTGTAGCGGCAACTCGGAAACGGCAGAATAAAACAATGTTGCTTGGTGCCGGTGAATTTTCAATCATTACGTTGCGGAGACACGCAGGCTTGCACACGTGAATGTTTTTATCCTGCGAATCTTTCGACACCGCCACGCATCGCGAATGATGCTGAATGTAACACCGATGACCCAATTGCAGGTTGTCGTACTCTATCTGAATGAATCATTAACAACGAATGCGTAAATTGAATTGATATTCCTAAGTTCTTATCAAGTACATATTCTATTTCGCATTTATGAGTCAGTTGCAATTTGATACGAAAAGTACTTTAATAATTCAGATTAAAGCCTTTGCCTTTAGTTTTAATCTCTCAAAAGAAATCTTCTTAGGTCAATTAACTTAATGGATTAACATTTTACCTGTATGTGGGGCACGTGTTGCGTGATGACCGCAAGCAACTCGTTCTCACCGCGACTGACTGTCCATTAGTGTAATACGTGAACTAAGTACTTTGCTTGCGTTTAGAACTGACACTCTAAATATTTTAATAGTTTTATAATTCACATGACCCAGGTCACGGCTGATAGATAAGCATTTATGGCAATGCTTTTGGCCTACGCGAATTTAATCCATCTACGAGTACAGATTAACACATCACCACATTTTTTAAAGTAGACAAGTAGCTTTTTGTCATTCTTTTGTTTTATTAGTTTTTAAACCAAAATACACCGACTAACCACTTCACCCTTTATATCAACACAAAATAAAGGATTAATTTCCTTTGCCCTATAACGTCTAAGACCAACGACTTACTTCAAGTAGTAAAGCCCGGATCCTTTTATCTCAGAGATATTGTTCGATAATAACGCCCAGGTCAATAACTTCTATCAATTTTATTAAGTAAGATCAGTAAAGTCCGATTACCTATTTAAATATAGCAGCCATTGATCAACTTGGCCTTAGGTCATACGCCACAATATGCAGTAATATGTTACTCAACATGGGTGAGTCCCCAGTATGAATAGATCATAGAATCATAAAGCACGGTGTTTCACAACAGTTGTATATGGCTAATATCCTCGGGCATGTTATTCCCACGATATCAGCTGGTTCATGCGCCGGTGGGCGCCCAGCAGCCCGTGACGTCACGACCACTGATAACGGGTCGCGGTCTCGTGGATACGTGGGCAAAGAAAATTCATATACTTTGACTCGACCTGCAATGTTAACGGAAATAGGAATCCATGGCCGTGACCCTAGTATTCTAGATTTCCATAATACAGTTTTTAGTGAGATCACCCGCTCAATTTACATAAATGTTTCATAATGTGGACTACCTTTGAATATGCAAGTTTGTCATGAATCAATACCAACGGTGTGTACAAAATTCTGGGTGCTAAAATTTCAATTAAAATTATAATTATGATGCTAAATCATAAAATTAAGTATTCAGCTTTTCTCCCCCTTTTGTTTTAAATTCAAACCCTTTACGCTTCACTATCTAAAATTGCATCAACAGGCGAATTTATTTATTTTCATACAAAATCAACACAAAAGTCTATTGATGTTGGTAATAGCTTTCGTTGAACCTATTCGTAGTTCGGCAAGAGTTAATATATTACAAGTAGTAGAAGTAGAATAAAAACAAAAAATGCTCGCTACGCAAATAAAATATTAAATCGCAAAAACGGTGATTCCGTTGCGAAGCTCAAGGAAAACATTTCGCGGAAACTTACGATTGAAAAGCACGATATCAAAATAGATAGACCAAAAAGTACAATGATAAAAACTGTAAAATAAAACAACAAATAGGACAAAGCGGGCGCGAGCTCTACAAAATGATTTATGGACAGTTAGCACCGGTAAACCAGAGGCGTCGGCGCCCGGGAAAGCAATTTACTGTGACGCAAAAAACGGCCAGCGCCCGATAGATCGACCCGAGCATTGTGCCGGCACGAAGCACCGAGCGCTGTTATTAACAGATCAACTAACGGATCCACTCGCTGCTCATACATTGGACTTATTATGAACTTTCTTTATGGAAGTTATCTAGGGATTACGGGTCTAAAAGATGATACCTGCCCAAGAGATAGCAATGGCTCGCATTTCCATATTTGCGAAAAACTTAATTACAGTTTGATATTTTACACTAAATGCCACAACTGTACTGTGAGTCAAGATAGTTAGGAAATCTAGCAAGGTTCTTAACGCCGTGAATATATGCAAAATAGTAAATTATGGCTTCATCGTTTGTCTATTAGAACGTAATGAGATGATTTCTAGTAAAAATATGTAACTTGACGCGTAGTACAACGGTGTAGAGAAAGTGGAGCATCGTCCAGTTTCATTAGCTATCGAGATGGGAAGGCGTCCGATAACAAAGCCATTACACGATAATTGCTTTTCGGTCAGCCTCCTCCCTCCCCTGCCATTCTACGTCCGACCTCCGCCGCACATTATTCAGGATTCATAAAGGGTCAGATATTATAAATTTCATACAGCTTATTCGGTAAACCGTTTGCTGATATTCTGTTTTAATTTACTACCAACATATGGATGCATTTGAATTTTGATGGCGAAATAAAAAAAATATTTTGAATGATAAATATAATGAAAAAGATACGATAGGAGTAGCAAAATTTAGTCAAACCAAATACATTTTATAATTTACTTCTAATTGGATTACAGAAAGGTCTGGAATCATACTACAGGTGAGCTTAATAGCCTAATAAGACGTAAGTATCTGTTTTACAATAGAGGTTGAAGATTTTATATGTTTACCCATACATTCTACGTTCTTGTGCCTGCCATTCTTCGATGTAAGAAACTATCACAATAATCTCACCTTTATGTAATAACTGATATTGAAAAAGTAACATGAAGCATAACTCAGAGTTATGAAGTCTGACATAAATAAGATATAGATATGAAACAGGTACAATATCTAGATTGACTTTAACAAGACACTATTACGTACAATATTGTTCATAACAATGATTGCATAATGGAGGCGAATGGCGATAGCAAACAAAGTTATTCACGACCATTCCACTAATAGGGAAAAGAACAGTTACCCAATTTGTTTATAGATACCTTGAAAATGTTAACAACGTATTCGGATTTCAGATTTAGGTCATTGATATAAAGAGTATGCGAAGCTAACAGGGGTCAAGTGTTATTACTCTCGTTAATGATACTTAAATTGATACTTCGATATTTATTATACATCCGGAGTGACATCGTGAAAAAAATGTCTGTCATTTAAATATTGAGATACAGGAAATATAGGTTTTATTTATCTTTTCTTTTTAATCAACGCACTAAAATATTTCTGCGTTATGCTAAGTGCTGAAGTGGTTCTTGACTTGCGTCGTAGCATCTTATCATGTCAAAATTGCACTTGCAACTGAAGAATGTGAATTAAATGAACATTTGTAAAAGCTAGTAATCTAATTCAAGAACTAATTACTATTATCCACATACAAAGTTCAATAGTTCATACTATTAATAGGATCAATGTAGGATTAAGTACGAGACGAAGCTTACATGAAAGTTGAAAGCTTAGCTTATTTCCTGCACGTCAGCGTAAGAACAATAGGAGACAAATAGCTTTGCATACGTATACATAGGCGAGGCATAGTTATCATCAGACATTGAGCCCTTATAATGGCGCCAGTTTGACCTGCATATCGTTGTCTATTAGCAAACACAAGTGACATGGAGTTGTTTTACGATCAATAAAATTAGCAATAAATTTTATCGCATACAGTTATAAATTTAAGTCAACACTTAAAAATTTTCTGTACTTGAAACTCTTGTTATGTAGCAAGTTCACTTAACTTACATTTTAATATGAAAAAATTGATATTTGAAACATTATTGAGGTCGGAGAAGGTATAATATGTTGGCTACGTTTTTTTTGCGCATTGCTTTCGCCACTTAAACGAGATGACATAATCTCTACGTATGGAAAGGTCGTATTGATAAAAGTCTTCCTGTATGATATCGTCGGGCGCGGTGACGTCGCCTCCAGACAAAATCATCCAGGAAGACGTAATTTATTTTATTTTATACAAAGATACTCCATCCATTACGTGACTAAATTTTGGGTGCAATTTTTATTCGCGTTAGTAATCTGGATGTATTAGCAGTGTATATTGGTTTCTGTGTTAAGACATTCTATTAAGGCTTTGTTTTTCCTCAATCTAATTGACCCAATTACAAATAGCTGCAGCGTACAGATGTAGCCGTCTATAGCCTTATGCCCTAAATATAATAATTAAATTGGTAGACAGATTAACTTAAGAATATAAAACAAAATTATAAATCTAAACATACATAAAAGGTCAGAGTTATATTCAGATTTAATCAATGCTAACCAAACGACCGGCTCATCTATGTTTGGAGAGCCCTTCAAATGTCAAGAGTTGATCTGTTTATAACAATATGCATACAAACACTCGAGCCGAGCCACACCTACATAATTGATGCTACAATTAGTTCCTGCTAGCTTGCATTCTTCAAGTCGAATTTATCTTTGCTAACTAAAATTCAATGTGTTAGATAGAGCACGAATTAGAGAATTCTCTTTGTATTGTAACATTTTACTCTCTCAAGATCAGTGACGAGGGAAGATTTACTTTATTAGAATTGAATCAATGTTTGAAAGACCTTGAACGATTTTTCTCGCATGTTTACACGCAGAGTATTAAATTTAATAGCCATTAACATTGACAATGACGCAATGTCATAAAGGACAGTGTGAATTATTAGCGACATGACAATGATGTATTCATCAGTATAGTGCCACAAGGATCTTGTGGCACCTTTTTGACATTGACAGGAGGGCGCCTCTGAGCATTTAGGGTTACCAGC
>JAOCNA010000001.1:7905308-7915415 GCA_026546675.1 Papilio helenus
TTAAAAAACATTGTCATCACGTTAACCTCAAATGTTTTCTTTTTTACTCAATGTTTTGAAATAATCTACATCAAGCCCTCTAATAGTTTAGTTCTGACAGTTTAACTGTAAAAGTCGAACTGTTCAGTTATAATGGTCAGTTGGAAGTGAACTGCGGGGTTTATATTTATCAAACTCATATCATAAAAGTGGGTACAGTTCATAATTTTATAACTTTGTATTTATTTTTTCTTGATATAGGTACTCTTTCAATTTGTAAATAATCACTTAACGTCAAGTTATAAATAGATATTTTTAAATACAAAAGTTAACATAAAATAGTTTTCTAACTTTACAGAAGCGTTGCTGGTTGTAGCGTAAGCCGGTATCGGAATTTTCCCCAGAGGATATCACGTTTAGATATCGGCATACCGCATACCGAACGCAATTACCTTTGCTGTCACTATAAATTCTCAGCATACAACCTTAAAAATACAATTTGTATTACATTCTTAGAGTTACAATATCTATAAGTACACAATAGTTCATTTTCTATGATATCTTAGAAATCTGTAATACAAAAGGACTTACTTAGGATGAAAATTCTTACCCTTTTAAAACAATCCTAAAACGATATTTAAATAATCTAATAGCGTATTAAATGATAAGGCCTAAACCTCCATATTTTATTTAATTAATTTCACATTACAAACAGCGATTACGAAGTATTTAGTTAGTAGTTTCCTTTTAGTAGTAGTTATATTCGGCCGTTTCTGACGTTAAAACAATACTGCTATAAACTAAATAATATTAACATATGGCGATAGTCACATGCAGGGTTAGCAAAAGGCACTATGTAATCTATATAGTAACATAATTCACGTACACGGTGAAGCAAAATAACGTTAGCTGGTTACATTTACAGATCAGTGCATCGCACGACGTAAACTCAATTATCTGATCACTCCGCCCTCTGCTCTTCGCAAGTATCAACTACTATATGTTTTGTGTTTTTCGTTACGTTTGTAATGTATCTTACCTCGCTTTTATAATTTAAAGTTATTGAAATGACTGAAATCGTTTTTGACGTAATTTTGAATAACCATTTTAAGTAGTGACCTATTTTTTGAATATGTATGAGCAAGGCAGAGATATTAGATTATCTTTTCGTATTTGGCAGCATAATTATTACGAAATGTATAAAAAAATAAGATCATTAATAAGGGAAAATTGCTCTGGACGAGTTTGTAATCAACGTTCTCACTTAATCACTTTAAGCTCTCTCCATGACCTTTTATCGATGCGATCATTCGAATTAAAGTGTCTCGGATATTGCAGTGATCAGACGAATGAAGCCCGTCTGAACGGATATTCATTCGGACATACGTTCCTCTCTTTATCACTTTGTCGAAAGCATGTCAAACTGTCACCGTGAAGTATTGGATCTAAGAGATTGCGTTATTAAGAATAGATTCATGCGTTTTTAACTATTTCAGGGCACTGCTTTAAACACGTTTACAATTAACAATTAATAAATATTACTAGTGTTTGTTTTCTTTTAATAATTTATTGATACTGATGACAAAACAGCGTAGTGTGATGTAAAATGATCGAAGCGTGTGTTGGCTTTTCCAATTTGCCGGCTTTCGTCCGCACTGGCATTGCAATTGATGACGGGACAGCTATGACGGATACAAATTACGTTACGACATGTCGAATACCCCGAGGGAAAACATTGCGACTTTTGTCGGGTATTTTCTTGCTTTTATTAAACGTTACGAGAGATCCTGTTTACTTTTCTACTTGAATTACGTTATGTGTACTTTACGTATTTAGTTCCTTGGGAGCTCATTTCTTAAAAAAAATATAATTAATCCGATAAATTACCCGAGCGCTTAATTCAGGATAATTTGAGAACGTAAAACATACATATTAAAAAAATCGTATCATATTTTTTACGCCAGAAATTTTCTTTTTTATGAAACTATTATTTTTTTCTTCTTTTTCAAGACAAGTTATAAATACAGCTTCCCTGGGATAAATATTCATCGCTATAAGCCCCTCCACCTCCATCGTGGCTGCTTCGATATTCTCAAATGTACATTTTAAACCAATACTAAACTAGATTAAGGGAAATTTAAACCAAATACACTTTAAGGAACGTTCCTATTTTATTTAAGCTTCCTTTTGTGTACCTGTTTTTATTAAAATCGTTATTTAATTTCACATTCAATAAAAATACATCAAACAATAGAACATTGAAATGTTAAGAATCAAAGTTGCTGAAGTATTTGTGAAGAAGCTCCCCGATAGGATTTCCTTTGTGAAGACAACAAAAGTATAGACAATGCACAAGCAATTAATTAGTCGTCGAGAAGCAACGATCCTCATTGAATTGCAAATTGTTGAAGTTGTACAAAACAATAGCTGGTCTTCGTTAAAGCAGCAACAAAAGCACCAAGCGAGAGCCATCCAATTTACAACAAACTTCCACGGAAACAAAAAACGTAACAACAAAAACTGTACATGTTTCCTACCCAATTATGTTACTACGGAAGAATAATACAATTTTAAAATAAATAACTACGGTGTTTTTGTTTTATACCATTCTTTTCATTAAAATACTAATTATAACCCACAAATACGCTCGAAAAATTCAATTAAAAATGTAAAAAACACCTACTATTGAAAACTGTTCTGTGATGTTTTTTAGATGAAACAGGCAGTTTACAAATGATTTTTTAGTCTTCATAATTAAAAAGAATAATCCGAAAAATTAACTTTTTTCGCAAACATATCAAGAGCTCGCACTAATGAAACAACTGTTGCTGCTTTCGCTTACGTTAAACGTAGTTTATAGTTTTCGATATGGTGGAGGTAAAAAAATTTTTTTTAAATGTTCAATGATTCTTCTACTTTATTTGTAGAAAAAGAACTATCTTATTAACGGAAATGTGAAAAGCGGTAGTGATTTAGGTAGGGGAGGGGATGCATAAAAAGATGTAATAGTCCTCTTTTTGACCATCCCTCCCCTGTCGATTTATCTCCAAATGCGGATGTCTATGATCAACGGCCATTCCGCTATTTTAGCGTATTCAGATAGTCAATTGTTTTCCATCTTATACAGTAAAAAAAATCTTGTTTTTTAACTGTATAAAAATGTACGCAATTAAAATTATTTCGCAATGCTTCTTACCAGTGATCGTATAATAAAATAAAAGAAATATTTAAAAGAATCCAGATGGTACGAAAGGCAATTAAGGACAGCGGCGGCGCGGACCCAAATTGCACAACTATTCTCTCCTCGAACAAAAGTATATTTTATATGAATAAAAGTTTTTGTTGAACATTGAAACTCTACGTAACCTAGTATTGTGCTTATTACTAGATCGTAAAAATCCATACAACATTTTATATCGTTGGAAAAACGTTGACTAAATTTTTAATGACATTATCATATTCTCCAGGCCAGATTGACTCGACTTAAGATAGTAAAGTAATATTTTGTTACAGATAGGACTAGATTCTCAGGCCACGTGGTGGGAGGAGTGGACGTACCCATAGTGATGTACCCCCACGTAGCACAGATCCTGACTCTCTACACTGTCTGCGGTGGCTCAATCATCAGCGATCGTGTCGTTATAACAGCCGCACACTGCATTTACATAAAAAATATGCAGAGAAGATTGGATGCAAAGGATGTTTTAGTTTATCTTGGTATAGTATAATTATTATCTATGCTTATAAATTCTTTCTCGTTGAAAATGGCGGCAGCGATGAATAGTGGCCAGACTTTACATCGGACTTCAACAAATAGTAAGTAAAAATATAAAAAAATGCTTACCATGGCTTTCCATTGCCGAAAATAAAGATAATAATAGTCGTACACAGTGCACTTTATTTTTTTTAATGACAATGTAAGTTGTCAGGTAATTCTGCAATGGAAACTCAAAGTTAATATCAATCATTGTTAGTTAATAGTTAGAAATTATGGAATTAATTGTCACTGTTATTATTCCAGGATCCGACGTATTATCTCAAGGTGTTAAATACAACGTGTGTAAAGTTGTCACACACGAGAGGTATCGAGGTGATGATGAAGTACAGTTCTACTTTTATGATATCGGATTGCTTTTGTTATCACGTAACATACGATTTGGACCTACAGTCAGAAAAGTCAAAATAGCACCAAACAGTAATTTTAGAAACACTAAATATAGTTTCACTTTAGCTGGCTTTGGGGCTATTATGGTAAGTAAAAGAAATAATACAAAAAATACTGAATAAATATAAGAGCCGGCTTTGGAATAGGGCGTGGTAAAACGACCGCCCAGGGCGCTGAACATAAAGGGGCGCCATAGGTCCGTATATATATCGCTCAGAGCTGTAAAATCGATACTGCTATTGAATTAATGATATGGTACTTTGAAAACATCAAAGTGGATCTGATGTTAAGTTAATTATTAATTAAATACAGAATGTTCATCCAGTCAGTCCGTCTATGAAACTTAAAGCAACTCGTATGTACTACGTGAGAACAAAACTATGTAATGAAAGTCAGTCTTTTAGAGAGGTTATGGAGGTACCAAAACACATGTTTTGCTTGATTGGACAAGGATGGACCAGCGATTGCTACGGTGACTCGGGGTCTGGGATTATTTGGAAGAGGTAAAATCAAACAGTTATCTTACTAATATTATAAATGCGAAAGTTTAGATGGATAGATGCGTTTGTCAGAGTTTGTAGCCTAAACTGGTGAACGGATCCCGATGAAATTTGTCATAGATAAAGACGATAGCCTGGAGGAACATATAGGCTACTCAGTTTTGTTTTTATTTTAATTCTACGCGGATGTAGTCGGATATATACATAAACAAAATTGTAGTACATGAACATTTAAAAACTTATTGCTTATAAGAACTGAGAAATCTTAATTTAGAATCAAACGTTCAATTTTTTATAGTATAAGGTGACAAACGAGAAAGTGGCCATCGAAATTCATCAAAATATCAAAGTGGCCCCTTCCCAATGACATCCGCATTTTCAGTTGCCTACCTTTAATCGACGGAGGAGAATACGCACAGTAATAGGATATCCCTTCCTATGCATCCCGACGAATCCACTTTTCATCCTTTCCTTATAAGAAAAGAGTTTGAAGGGAAAGTTTACGCAAATTAGGCCTATAGCACACTCATCAGATAAAACGCAGAATCGCTTCCACTTCACGCTTGTCTTTTGTGAGGTCATGATATTCCACCGGGCGAGTCGGCCCATTCGTGCGAAGATGTTAAATCGGACTCTATCATTGTTACACGTTCAAATTCGTTACCGAACATATTAACGGGTTTTTGAACAATTTCATTTATAAATTGAATATGCTAAATTATATTTGTATTTTTAGGTACTTGGTAGGAATAGTATCGACAGGGCGAGATATGTTCTGCGGTTCGGACACACTTCCCTCAATGTACACTGACGTCGTGTATTTTAGGAAATGGGTCAAAGCGAAGACGATCGAGTTCGATTCTATATCTGTCGAACAATGTCGGAGTGAACAAAAGAGCAAAAAATCATTAAAAACCAACATTGAATTAAAATTACAATTAACATGAGAGCTTAAGAATAGATTTTTTCTGAATAAAATTAAAACCTCCTATACATTATTTGTTTTTTTCTCGTTTTCATTTTAATATTATAAAGAGGAAATATTTGTATTTTTGTATGTATTGGAATAACTCAAAAGCTATTAAAAATTCTTTCACCGTTAGAAAGGTAATTTAGCTATGAGTAACAAAGGTTATGTTTTTATTATTTTTTTTATTTTCACGCGGACGAAGTCGCGTGCAACAGCTAGTATTTGAATATAGTTACAACTAACATGTTGCAGTCTATTATCTAAGTTCTTCTTTAAAGTTACTTTCTAAAGTAACTTTAAAACGATTTTCTATGGTTTTTGTTTAACCGATACATTACATTTTAGAATAAAAATTACTTTTCTGTTAAATTGTGTATATTTAGCAAACAATGTACATAAATTTATAAATAAGAATTGTGTAGAATTTCGTGGAATTCCGTAGAGGAAATTGATGTTAGCCTCTACATAGAAAGATTTCCTGTAAGCCTTTAGCAATAGGTCTGCGGAACGTTTTTGCTTAATGTAGTCATTACCGGATTTAATGGCGCGCATTAGACAAGTCATTCCCGCGCTTTATGCACAGCGAGCAGCGTTTGTACAACTTGTTATTCATTAATCCGGCAGAAAATCCAATAATCAATGGAAAAGCTAATTTCTATTCCATTAATATTGGCGATGTAACTGTTCATTTGTTATTTCGTAGAGCTTTCGACGTTTATAATTTTACACATGCATTCGTAGTTGAAAATAACCTTTTTAACAGTTGTATGGAAATTAATATTAGTTTTTTAATGTAGGCAGGAATGTAAAATTTGTGTTTCACATTCGCGTAAATATTTTCTATTATTACGAACAAAGAACCCATTCGTGGAAGAAAACTCATATCATACGGTTTGATATTCGCAGCCATCTGACATTGCATTTGCCTGGAGGTTTTCCGATATGTGCACATTGGTACGTAATGTAATTTGTATGCGTCATGTTATCCTCAGACCTGACAGCGAATGAAATTATGGTCACAAAAGGATAGCGATTGGGGAATAAATCTACCCGAACGTATTGATGGACTTTCTGAACTAACTAAATTAAAATAAAAAAATAATTTAAAAAACATAGATTTCACTTTTTAAGCTTCTCTTTGCATGCTCCGTTATCCAAGCTCTGTTATAAATATTTTAAAAAAAAAACACATATAGCTGCGAAATAACATTATGGATCGTAGTTAAAAGTTTATTTTATGAAAAGGATCACGTAAAAAATAGAATAAAGACAAAAGGAACAAAAAGAGTGCAGTAAAAGGTGTTTTTTGCGATGTAGCCATTTAAAAAATTTAAGAGTAGCGTGCCTGCCGAGCCATCGCACTGTGCTCGCTAAATATTACACAACCTTCAGGCACGGCCTTTAAATAAAACATGTCTGGTGAGGGCGTTGACTTTTTATTTTCAAGCAACATCTAATATTGCATTCTTTTTTCAAAATTTACGTTGTTCTGTTAATTATAACCTCAACATGCCATAGGTATGGATGGCCCATGAAAATCCGGTATACCTGAGGAACTAAAGAAGCGTCGATCTATAATATCATAAAACTCATTTTAAGAACTTACGTTGTTATTACGACAGGCTGATTTTTAAATTGAAGATATTAAACGTCGAAGTTTCTAGAACAAACTATCCTAATAGAAATATGAAGGATTTTTTTTTAAAAGGAAAAATCAACTCGCCGTTTGATGATAGAGCAAAACAATATTAAATGAAACTCGTTAGTAACTTGTACTCAAAGACAGATATTTTCACAAAGATAACCAAGAAAGTTTTCTGTGTAACATACGTGTTATCTTCACGAGTAAAACTTTGTCACATTACATATTGTTCTTCTTAAAGAAAATGTTTTTATAATACAGTAATGAATGCGGAACCTAAGGTATAAAAAGAACATTTTTTTTTTATACGAGAACTTAGCCAATGAACAGCATAATTCATTCTCTTTTCTTACTATGTAAGTTTTTGAGATTATACGTAACAAACAAATGAATAATCACTTTTTTTCTATGTCTAACGTCCTTTTTTGGGATATTACTATTAAGAGGTAAATACTTACGATTTTATTATTACCTAATACAATGATGCAGATTCATAAATTACTTAACTGTAGATATTTAACTTCGATAACTTTGAAATAAATTAACCGTATTTAATACCAAAATTGGCAATACAGTATTAAAGGAGTATTCTCTGGAGAATATGATTATAAATCGTTTATGTGAATAGATAATTCACATAATATTAACGTTTTAACGTCCATTTTGAAATCCGATAACGAATACATTTTAAGCAAACCTAATCAATGAATGTTTTATTTTTAATGGAAATGATAATGTCGATATTAATATAATTAACTTCCTTTAATAATCGGACATCACTATTGCGCTAACGAGCAAGTGCTCGTCGTTGCAAGCAATTACGACGAGAAATTATGCAGCGCCATGCCGTCACACCACATTACCGCCGTGTGCCCTGAAGCGAATACTCTACGGGGCATACGTGTCGAGATATCGTACGTACACATACCAAGAAGGACAGGAAATAAAATTCATTAGAAAGCAATCTCTGGCACCAGAGTTATGAAGAAACGCAATCTGACTACCATAACCGAACTTTGCTACGTAGTTAAAGTTCAAGGGCATCAGTTATTATTAGCACGTATGGAGTTCTGGAGACTACTGTTTGCCTAATTAACGATGATCGTAAAAACTTATTAATTTCAAAAGTAAAGAATTAACGTTAAATAATCGTTATTAAGATTATTATCGAACTTTGCAATAATTGTAATAATTGAAACATGTAAGCTGTGTTTTAATTTGCTAACGCCAAACATAATGATAAATCATTGAACGTAAAAAAAAAATAGAAATTGACCAACGTATAAAATAAATACCATCCTTTTTTACCATGTAAACTATTTTAGTGGTTCTTTTCTTTTCTTTTTTTTAATTCTTAAAATTATCTCTTTAGGGTTCATGAACGAATATTTCGTTGCTTGACATAACTTGACTTGACACTGACTTTGACATCACATCAAATGTCAAGGCACGTCAATGTCAGCGAAATGTTCATGTTATCAACAAATAAAATATTATATTTTAATAATCAAATACTCCAATATAATTTTAATAATGTAATCATAGGACTGAGGAGTAATTTTAAATTAAAAACTTTGTAAAATGAAGCTGTGGGCTTGGGTAAATACGCGTAAGAATTTGATGTTTTTCTTTCCTTTTAAAACAAAATAGTACTTGTTATACATAAAATTACAGGGAGCCAACTCGCACGGTCAACTAGGTGCTGGAATCATTAACGAACAAGTAGAAAAACCGACAAGGGTTGTCCTACCAGAGTCGTGTAACAATATAAAACAGATATCATGTGGTGGTGGCCATACCCTTCTTCTAGACAACGAAAGTAAACTTTACTCATGTGGATGGAATTTAAATAAACAACTAGCGATTAATGAAAATTTAAAAGAATCAGCAACATTTAAAAGAGTGTGGTGTCTCAGCGGTATCAAATTCACAAATATAACAACAGGATGGGACTTCAGTGGTGCTGTCTCCGATGATAACTTTCTATTTGTCTGGGGCTCAAATAACAATGGACAATTGGGATTGCCCAAACCACAATTCTCCGAACTCCAGAAACCATTTAGACTGCAAGTCAATGCATGTTCCATTTCAATGGGTTTGAGGCATACGGCTATCATTAATTCTAAAGGTGAAGTTTGGGTCACTGGATGTGGGAAACATGGACAACTGGGTCTCGGAAAGGATATATTATTTTCTGATAGATTTCAAAAAGTTTCAAATGTTGGTAAAATATCTCATATTTCATGTGGACAAAATCACACAGTTACTTGGTCTTCCAAAGAAAATGCTTTATATGTATGGGGTGATAATAAACATGGTCAGTTATTACAGCGTTGCAGTACAAAACTTTGGCTAAGAAATGTATATGAGCCACAAAAAGTTGACATTGGTGTGAAAAAGAAAGTCAGAAAGTTATTAAGTGGATGGACAAACATACTATTATTGCTTGAAGATGATACAATGCTTGCATGGGGTCGTAATAATTATTGCCAGCTTGGTACTGATGAGCCATTTACAGGAAAATTAATTACAATGAACCTTCCAGGTAGGTGAATAATTTTATTTACTTTTAAATATTAATTCCATGTATAGTATTTACAAGATAGAAAACTTAAGCTATTTGTAAGGCATACTTAACTTATGATTTAATAGAATTAAATTTCTCAACTTATAGGTACTCAGCAAATTCTTAGCCCAGAACTATAAATTCGAATCATGAGATCACACTAAGCAAGTGCTCACATAAGTTAGGAGTAAGCAGTCTAAGTATGCTCTATAAGTTTTGCCTATAAGTTGTCAGGATAATCTTTCTTTTTTTTTTTATATCAGAAGGTGGCAAACGAGCAAGCGG
>JAOCNA010000001.1:7919878-7934264 GCA_026546675.1 Papilio helenus
AATCATTTAATGAATTCTTTTTTTTTCTCCTTTAACATACAAACAAAACACATTGAATGTATTATTTAACAAATGAATTGGTATTTCACCGGGCGAGCCGACCCATTCGTGCGGACATGTTAAAGCGGGCTCTACCACTGTTAAATCTTTTGAGTTAATAATATTTTAAGAAAATCATAAGGTTTAATACTAAAAACAATAATTCCAGGTAATAGAGGAGTAAAAGATGTAGCCTTAGGTTCAGAACACACAATATGCTTGGCAGATGACAATACCATATGGGCATGGGGTTGGAATGAGCACGCAAACACAGGCATATCCCTTGATCCAGTCATACCTTCCCCGACTTTAGTTCCCTTTGATTATGATGGAAATGAAATAATACAAATCTATGCAGGAGGTGCACATAATTTTATGGTAACCCAAGAGAAAAATTACGAAGAATAACTATTATTTTCAGTAGTTGCAATATTAGCTATATCTTTTGTTACTTAATTTTTTTTATTTTAAATAATCCAATTTGATGTAAATATGAATAATCTAAGCTTGTATAAATATATGAAGAAAATATTTTTGTTTGTGAATAATGTATTTTTTTATTTACTAAATAGTCTTCGGAAATGTAGCTTTTTAAAAGCTACAGTCAGTAAATAAAAGCTTTATTGTGATAAATGTATTTATTAGTAATCAATTCAGAAACAAGGGATACATATCATGCTATTTACATCACATGTAATATGCAATAATAAATGTGTACATCACCTTGCCTCAATTAGTCGAAGGTTACTATTTGTTCTAGAACAAAGAAGTACTGAAGGGGCTGTGTAAGCAAAATTATCTTTTATGAGACTGTTTTCGTCATTCAGAATTAGAAAAAAATACCAAAACACATTATCTCTTTATTTACGAAAGCTAATCTTCCGTGATAGTCCAACACAATGTGAATTCTCATAAAGTGCTCAAATTAACATAGATTGATTAGTCATTTTTATATGAATTTTGTAAAACAAATGTTTAATAAAAAAAAATACAAGCTAGCACCAACATACTTCACATTTTTCAAATGTATAAACCATTTAAAAATCTCGGCATGTGCTATTCCCTCCTTTTCAATGTTTAACTCAAACTATTCGCTACATTTATGACAAAAACAATACAATTTTAAACAAACCATAAAATTAATAAAGTATGATCATGATAAAATTATCAATTTATGACACTTATAGCAAAGCTATCTTAAAAGGATTACATAATGACTTTAATAAAATGTGCCTTTAAAACATCCTAGACTATATAAGTTCTAGTTACAATAAATGAAGTAGTTTTCTATATGAACAAAATCTAGTGCATGCAGAATATTATTATCAAAAATGTCTAAGCTCTTTAAAATATCATCAAATAATGATGACATTCATTTAATATATAAAATGTACAAAGATGTGCGCAATGTGAAAATAGTAATAAAAAATCTTATTTAAAATAAAGCTTAATACTTTCAATCCAACAGAATAACCCATATTAATTAACTCGAGACCTAGAATGATGTCATTCAAAATTCATAATAATCTTGTAAGGGATATAGATTTAGAATAGATAATATAATAAAGTGTAAACTCACTTCTTTGTTACGTAACATATCAGTAATCTCCGCATACTTTTGAATAACAATTCTTTAATTAAATAAAAACCTTCACATGTCCCATAGTCTATAGGCCATATGTTTTACACTATTTAATTTAGAGGTGAATAAATTAAAAAAAATATCATGCAGGACTAGAACAAAAACAAGCCAATGGCATTATAGAAACGAGATTGCGATAGTAAGTCATTGTTAATCAATGGCAAAGGCCATTGTCATTTGAATTTTGACATTTGCAATCGGAAGTTTTACAAATGGAAACAAAAAAAAAATAGATAACTTAATGTGGTTGAAGCCTCATGGGTAAAACTAGTATTAAAAACTAGATAGTAATGATCACATGACGCCAGCACATGCATAAAAAGGGGATTGCATTCTACTAGTCTCAAGTTAATTTCTTCAGGATTTAATTGTTGATACATTTTCTAACTTTTATAGTTTCAAATTACTAAATGAAATTTACTTTTGTAATTGTGAAAACATAGTGGGTTTGTTGCTATTTAAATTATAATGAAATGTTGAAACTTATAAGTTTGTTTACATTTTTAGAACCATCAAAAATCCATCTATACAATTGTAGCCTCTGCAGTGCATTTTATGACTATTAGTTAAACCCTGGTAGCAACAAATTCTATTCATTTCAGCAAAAACTCTACAATTCGGTTTTTTATAATACTAAAAATAGCTTTATGTAACCAAAATTGGTTTTGCATTATGACTTGAAAAACAAGAAAACAATATTAAAAATAATAATTGAAGTCTGTGTTATCTAGGATACTTTAACATCATTTCATATGAAAGTAATGAGAAACATAGCTCTTTATTTTGCAGTTTTCGATTGCTACCTCTTCCGTTCACCTTTTTGTGTCTTACGCTTTTCTTTCTTTTCTTCTTTAAGCTGTTTCTGTTTTTCCCTGCAAAGATTAACAACATGTTATTATACTGGCAGTTATCTTACTAATATTATAAATGTGAGTGTTTAGATTGATAAATGTTTGTGCCTTTTTATCTCCAGAGTGGCTGTGTTACTGGAGTCTACTAGTCGTAAAATAATTATTACAAACACCGCTAATTATGTAATTCTCACCTGTCTTCTCTATCTTTCTCCTTTTTACGCTGCGCCTCAAGTCTGGCTTGCTCCCTTCTCTCTTTAGCAGCCGCAGCAACATCCAAAGCGTTTGTGTTCTTCACCAAGTCAGAGCTTTCCGGTTCTTCAGCATTGCACTGATCTTCCTGAAACATTGCAATATAAGAAATGATATATGAAGTTCTAAATATATTTTCTGCAATGGTAGTATGACATTAGTTACCTCATTGTCTGAAAGTTGACTATATTGCGATAAAATTGCTTCTCGTATTTTCTTTTCTTCATCGGTATATTCTCGCCGTGTAGTTGTTGCAAGTGACTGAGATTCTAACAGCTTAGCTAATTGGAGATCTACATCAGCCACAGGTTTTAACACTTCTTTAGGCTTGCATGACTCCCATTTCTCTATTATCTCATTTATATGCTCTGTTATATCACTCTCCTGTTAAATTTTCGAAGAAATTAAGGAAACTTAAATTTCTATGCATGTTCTAACCGCTATTTAAACTTACCAAAATTTCGGAAAGTATACCCTCCAGGGCATCTTTCTTTTCATCGACAGAATCCTCGCTTTCTAATATACCAGATATATAGCTCCCGAAAACTCCTTCATCAGTTTTCAATGATTTTAACTTCGCACTTAACCACGGCTCAAATTCACTCACTGAAGCCGCCATATTGTCTATTTTCTATTTGACTGATTTGACAGTTCTGTTCTATGATTCCATTTTGGATATTTTACTCAATGTTATTCGGAATTGTAATGCCTTAATTCTTTTTACTAACTATTGTTGTTTGCCTGATAAGCTAACAAATTTTTCGTTTATTTCGCTTTTTGATAACGTTTTAATTCATAAAAACACACAACACAATGCTAAACTTTTTATCTGTATAATGGTGTTATATTCTATTTGATTCGAAGTTTGACAGAAATGAATCGGCATCATTTCTGTTTCTGATTTGTCAATTTGATGCTTACCGTGATCTTTAGTATTGTTCAATTCTCTAATTATTTTAAAATTGTTTATAACTAAAATTTAAACATGTCTGCAAGATATGACAGGGCCATCACCGTATTTTCGCCAGACGGTCATTTATTGCAAGTAGAATATGCGCAAGAAGCTGTTAGAAAGGGATCAACAGCGGTAAGTTTTGCTACACAAGGAGGTGACTTGCCCATTTGTTACTTTTCTAAACAAATATTTATTTCAGGTAGGTGTTCGCGGTAACGATGTCGTGGTTTTAGGAGTGGAAAAGAAATCTGTCGCCAAACTTCAAGAAGAAAGAACTGTGCGTAAGATTTGTTTGCTCGACGACCATGTAGTAATGGCCTTTGCCGGCTTGACTGCCGATGCTCGTATTCTTATAAATAGAGCACAAATCGAATGTCAATCTCACAAACTCACTGTTGAAGATCCTGTTACATTAGAATATATTACCAGATATATTGCTGGTCTCAAACAAAAGTATACTCAAAGCAACGGACGTAGACCTTTCGGTATTTCGTGCCTTATTGGTGGTTTTGATTATGACGGACAACCTCATTTATTCCAAACGGAACCATCTGGAATCTATTATGAATGGAAAGCTAATGCCACAGGGAGATCAGCTAAGACTGTACGAGAGTTTTTGGAAAAAAATTACAATGCAGACGAAGTTGCTACGGAAAAAGGTGCAGTAAAGGTATGTAAAATACATTCCAGTGGATTTGTACTATTCATTATTCAATGAAATCTTCAGTTAACAAATTGCATATTTTAAACATATTTAGTTGCCAACTTCATTATATTTATTTTGCCTTAAACATGGTGCTTAGTGTAGCCAAATAATTTGACTTTTGGTAATTGATTTGAATTTCAAACTTTTGTAGCTTGCCATTCGAGCTCTTCTTGAAGTTGTACAATCAGGACAAAAGAACTTGGAGATTGCAGTAATGAGACGTAACCAGTTAATGCAGATGCTCGACATTGACACTATCAATTCATATGTCTCAGTTATTGAAAAAGAAAAAGAGGAGGAAGCAGAAAAGAAAAAGCAGAAAAAGTAGAAATAACACTGTATTTTTATGTTTTCACAAATAAAGAAAGTTATGGCTTAAAAACATATTTTTAATCAATTTAATTGTAAATTCATATGTAATCCCAGACTACTTAAAAACTTTTCAAGGGTGCAAATTTAACATAACAAGACATTTTTAAAGACTTTTTTCTAAATTGTGAAGCTGTGTATCATTAATTGTATAACAAATGCAACAATGTTTATAAATGGATAGTTTGTGATATTTGAGTGTATAATTCCTTCAAGTTAGAGGAAGACTCTGGTGCAGAACTCTTGTTAATGATAATGTCATTAAACATTTGATCCCATTCACTGTGATAGTGCGTCATATTTTCATCATGTCTCTGAAAAAACATTATAAAGAGCTTCACATTTGTTTGTTTCTAGAAAAAGGAATTATTTTAATCAAAACTTACTTCAGTCATTGATACATCATCATTTTGATCATTACTAATGGAAGGAAGCACACAATTTAAGAATTGGTGATCAATTGGTTTTGATTCCATTTTCCTTTCAATATCATGTCTATTCTCATCTCCTATATTGAATTCAGCTAACAGCTCAACTCCGGAACTTTCCGACGGTACAGGATCAAGATCAGGCATGTTTAGAAACTGTCCGGGGAAACTATCAACATTTTGTTGACATGAGTCATCACTAAAGCCCATCAATGTATCTTGCGACTTATCTCTGTAATGGGAAATCTATACTAATATAATAAAATTAAACACACACTTTGTGATGTAAGATGTCAGCAATCACAATATATTTATCAATTTTTTTTTTTTAAATAAAAGTCCTATACCTACGACATGATATAACTTATTATATTTTCTCGCTGTTTAAGGGTTAATAATATGAAAAAAAATGTCATGTCAATGAAACTACAAGCCAATAGCAGTAAAGAAGCAAAATTGCCATGGCAACGGTAATTGTAAGCTATGAGAACAGCTAGTCTATTAATAAAAATAACTTTTGCATATTTAATGTGTAAATAAAAACTTACCCAAAGTTCTGGAATCCATCGCCAGCATTAATATAATTTTCCTGAGGTTTTTCAGCTGATAGGACTAAAGGATGAGATGGAATAGTTTTTTAGGAATAATTTTGTAAAGGAAAAAAGGTAGTAGGTAAATAAGAATTATTACAGGATGGGAAATAGGATAAGAACCTGGTAAATTTTGTTCTTTATGAATATCATTGTTTTCACTGTTGGGTATTAGCCAGTCTCCAGAGATGCTGTCATCATCACCAAAATCATCTTGTACATCTAAAAAACATTGATTATGGTAAGATACCTTTTATATATGAGATTTTATGGCCTGGTTTGTAAGATATCTAATGCAGCACATAGAAATGGTTCTTTTTAATAATCTTAATAAGATATAGAGATGATTTGCAGCTCACTATTTTACTAACAAATTAAATAATTGTCTTAAATATACTTATGCTTAGATCATAAATTTACTAAATTACCTTCAAAATCATTTGTGGGATTAAACTGTTTAGGTGAGCTTTGCATGAAAAGTTCTTGTGCAGCTTTCTTCAGAGCAATCCTTAGTGCTCGTCGCGCTTTTTGTAGTGGAGTTATAAACGCACTTTGGTCAGTACAATTAAAAATGTTCTAATAGGAACAAAAGACATATTAGAGATGTTGATGCCTAAACATTTCTACTTTTAACAACAGTTATATACCTTGGGTTTTGAGTTTCGTTTCAATGTCAGCGCTTTTCTTGTAATTTTATTTAATAATTCAGGTCTCCCATATTGAAAGAAGTCATGAATATATTCGTGCATGTAAGGATTACTTGAATTACAAAGTGGGTCTTGTAGATGCGATGTAACTTTTCGAAAACCATATAAGTTAAGTTGTCTAACAAAACTTGAAATATTCGTTGTTTTAAATATAGAATTATCGCATTGTAAATAACTGTGAAGTATTCTATAATTTAGGAGAATAGTTCTACCACTACCACCCCACAATATTGCATCAGTGCGCATATTAAGCAGGAACCACAATTTATGAGGAAATCGCATTTGAAAAATGGCATTTTTATCTTCTTGCATAATTAATTACAATTATGAATTTTTCCACTCTTTTAAAAATGGCGCCTTCCTATACCTCACACTTCTCCAAACTCCAACCGTCTATGGTTCTTTCTTGTTTTTTGTTTTACAGTTTTTTTATCAGTTTTTATAGTTGTTTTTTTTTCTTTTCCTAGGTACCTAAATCCTAAATCATAGATAATACATATATTTACTGATTTAAATATAAACTGTAACGGAAAAATATTAAACTGTCAATTTGACGTTGACAGTATCAGCTGAAGTGACAACTGACAGCTCATGCTTTTTTGTGTGTATTCGAATTGCTCTATTTTGTTGAATATTGCTGTATCCGTCCATTTCTTTGTTCTTCCAATTTGATGTATTTCGAAATTTGTGTCCTAGATTTAAGAAAGTAATGAAAAAGATAAATATATTCTTATTGCTTTGTTTGGATAGTGTTATAAAATTTTATTTGTGTATTAAACACCCGGTTTCAACTTTAGATTGATTGTAAATAATACACAATGAATAAGTCAAGGTACAGTTATATAGCCGTATTTTTTAATCTAGATCTTAAGATAGCAACGATCACGATTCTTAGTCAGTTGTTTAGTAAAAAAAAGCCCAGTTAAAAGAGCCCAAGAAATAAAATAATACGAGTTTAAAAGGCCGGTGGTTTTTGTTAATAAGTCGACTTGATAAATATACTTTATAGGAATGGACAGTTTTTGAATTAATATTATATATCTCTTCCTCCTTAATTGTGTCCTAATATTAATATACATTAACATATTCTATTGTTTTTTCTGAGCTCAATCATTCTCATTTTCATAAACAATTTGTTACAGATTTTCTATGTTAGTACTGGAACCTGGTGAAATTTACTTTGAAGATTTCTCATGTATAATGAACACTCAAAACTCGAAAACAGCAGGCAACATTAGAACTGGTCATCTGAAACTTTGTTCTAAATCCCTTGTATTTGAACCGGTAGAATGGACTCATCCTCTTACAAAATTACATTTTAAAGATTGCACTGATATCAGCATAGTTGAGCAAACAAATGAAAGTGATACAAAAAATGTGATCAAATTAACAATAAAACAATATTCAGAAATGTTAGAGGAAAATGTAATTGCACCTTATAGATTTAAATATGAAAAGCAAGATTTCTATTTCTTCTTTGATTTTGCATCCGCGGAAGAATGTTTAAGTCAAATGCAACAGTTACAGAGAGCTTCTACATTGCATGCACCAGAACACAACAGTATGGTGGCGACTATATTACATTCCCGCTATATGAGGATGCTGTTTGATCCTGTAATGATGGATGACTTCACCGAGGAGATCATATGTGAAATGCAAACTGAAAAAATATCACCACTTGTGAGACATCAAGGAAAATTAGCATTGACTCCCACTACTTTATACTTTCAGCCTTTTAGTAATATTGAATGTGTAAGAATTTTTATTAAACATACCTTTTTATTAGTAATTAACTTATTAAAAATTAAAAATATAGCCTAAGTTACTCACAGATCCTTCTAATGGTAAAATAATTTTTAAAATTAGCCCAGTAGTTTTTCGCTATCTCAATACATACAAAAATCTTTCCTCTTTATAATATTAGTATAGACAATAATTAGAAATATTGGCTCACTTACAAGTACTTAGTGTAAGTACTAACTAGTTTCAAACAGTTTTTCTTAGGACTGTCTTCGGGTTAATTAAGTTTCTTAGATCCAAAGTTGTGTCACATCAAGCTCTTATACTATTATGATCATGTGTTATTTCTAATTAATATGTAATCTCCTTTAAAAATTTTCATTATACATGACATTTAATAAATTGTAAAATTGCTATGTTTCACAGAGTCCAATATTTAAACTGAAGTTGGATGAGATGAGGAAAATGTACAAAAGAAGATTTTTACTAAGGCAAGTTGTATGTATCACACTACTCTATGTTATTTTTATATAGTTTTAAACACGTTTTTCTATTCTATTTTAATTTGTAGTATGAAGTAAAAGTGTTTTGATGTATTGTAGAAATAATTGTGCCTATTTTCGTTTAAATGTTTTATATTTTTGCAACTCATGTTTTTTAGTACTGCATGACTTTGTACTAATTGGGCTTAGCTGAAGTGTTTTGCATAATGCACAATTTTTTTCTGTCTGTTTTTCATTTTGCAATTTGTTGTGTTAAATTTTAGTTACCTGTACAAAAACATAGATATGTGAATCAGTTATTTCATCATACTTCATACTAATATTATAAATGCGAAAGTTTAGATGGATGGATGTTTGTTAAAGTTTGTAGCCCAAACGGTTAAACTGATTTCGATGAAATTTGGTACAGATGTAGAGGAAAGTCTGGAAGAACTCATAGACTACTCACTTTTTTTTTTTAATTCCACGCGGACAATGTCGAGGGCGAAAGCTAGTATAGAATAAGTTCAATGACTGTTTTTGTACAGGTCATCTTGTGTTAATTGTATTTTAATTGCTAAAACAATTTGTGTTGCCTAAGCTTGTGTTAAAGTGCAGTGTTGCAAGAATAAAAATGTTTACATAATTGAATTTTATTTTTTTTTGTTTTTAGGGTCTAGAAATATATGGTAAGGAAGAAAGATCGATGTCACATATATATCTTACGTTTCCATCGGAAAAGCACAGAGATAGGATATATGAAATTCTAGAACAATCTCCAAATGTGAAACTAGAACGACAGCTTGTTGAAGAGATGACACTGCAGTGGCAGAATGGCATTGTCTCTAATTATGATTATTTGATGTATCTTAACTGGTGGGTATTATTATATTTATTTTTAGTAAATGCTCTAGTATAAATTAAATATTTGACCATTGATCATATCCCTGGCCTTATCTCGCTCACAAAGCAGGCTCATGAGGTTTTAAAATGTTAATCTTTTTATTAATTTAAATGGCCAGTCACCTGCCTATTAAATTCAAAGAAATATTTAAATAAGTGAACATAATTTGTTGTGTTTCTCTTTTGTTGAAAGTTGGTGTTTAATATTTAAAATGCCTTTCAAATTTATTTTAAGACTGTTTAGTCTAAAATATTATTTTAGTCTTGCAGATCGAAGTAAAAATGATCTAACACAATATCCAGTGTTCCCTTGGGTGGTTGCTGACTATACATCAGAGAAATTGGACTTGACCAATGCGGATACTTTCCGTGACTTGTCCAAGCCAATGGGTGCATTGAATCCGGAACGTTTGGATAAATTAAAAGAGAGATACAATGAAATGAGTGAACCAAAGTTTTTATATGGATCACATTATTCAGCTCCTGGACTTGTGTTGTTTTATCTTGTAAGTTTAAGAAACATACATTTATTAAAATGTTCTAATAGTGAAAATTTTGATAATTACACAGCTCTTTTTTTATATTAAGTAGTTTTAATTGTGTTTTACAGGTTAGAAAATATCCTAGATACATGTTGTGTCTACAGAACGGGAAATTCGATCATCCCGATAGAATGTTTAATTCTGTGAAAGATGTCTACAATAATTGTTTAAGAAATATGTCTGATTTTAAGGTAGGAAAATTAGTTCTATTATAATTTTTTTATATGTAAAAGAGGGATACACATGCCAGTAACTGGCATACTTGTATGTAAGCTACAAGCGTGTGCCAGTTACATGTGTTAACGGTAAGTGGCATGCCAGTACCTGGCAGGCAAGAAGATAGTAAAATATTTGAATTAACAGCTATGGGCTTTCAAATTGAGGGAGAGACCGAGGGTGTAACGTCTTTTCTCGTATGATCTCGAGAACTGGCAAGCGTGCTTAATTTTTTCACCAAGTTCAAAAAGGAGGAGGTTCAAAAATCAATTACTTTGTGGTTATGATCCGATTTACGTAATACTTTGTTTTTTGATGCCATTTGCTCCCACTTTTCAAAATTCAATACTCTTAAGTAGTTTTGTAGTTTTTCTGAAAAAATGTACAAAAACTGGAATTTTTTTTTGACATACGCATTCCAGCAATTCTTCTGCAAACTCCAGAGAGAGTTTCTTCTCCATTTACTGGCATGTGTGTTCCCTTTAATGTATTTTTTTAAACAATTGTATTAATAATATTTGTAGGAATTAGTGCCGGAATTCTATGATACAAGTGATAATGGTGATTTCTTAGTGAATAAATATGAGATTGACTTTGGGGAACGTTACGACGGGTCTGTAGTGCAGGATGTGTCGCTGCCGCGCTGGGCCGCGACGCCACACGACTTCGTATCAATACTTCGCGATGCTCTCGAATCGGATTATGTATCTAGACATTTACATTTATGGATCGATCTTATTTTCGGCTATAAACAAAGAGGCGAAGAAGCTGTCAAAGCTAATAATGGTAAGTAGTTATTTTTAAGACACGATCTTAGGTATTTTTTGTTATTTTCAAATTGTTTTTTTTTTTATGTAGTTAACACATTCAAAAACTTTTAGACGTAACTAAAACATAGTTTACATTTAATATATTGTATTTAAATCCGCTTAGTCGAAGTCGCGAGCAAAAGCTAGTTTTACATTTTTATCAAAAATTCGAATTTAAAATATGTATTTAGAAAAAAAATGGGGTATATATTAAAATGTTATATATTTCAGTATTCCATCACGTATGCTACGAGGGTTCAGTAGATCTAGAATGTGTGTACGACATGAACGACAGACATGCGCTAGAAGTGCAGATAATGGAGTTTGGTCAAGTGCCTAAGCAATTATTCACAAAGCCACACGTCAGAAAAGTGACACAGAGTATGCAAATACCGCTGTCTCATGTCGATGAAACACCACAGAGAATAGAATGCATCGAAACAATAAAGTTGCATAAAGAGGCTGTGACATCCGTAGTTCGTGTAGGAAATAAAATAATATCTGTGGGCAAAGATGGGGCTTTGAAAGTGTACGATTTATCGCAAGGAAAGCAGATGCGAAGTGTAGTGTTGTGCTCCACGCCGCTGAGCTGTTGTGTGATGGTGGATGATAATACCGTCGCCGCTGGCTCGTGGGACAATGAAATGTTAGTTTTTTCATACGTTTTGTATATTTACTTCCATACATCCTTCTCGCTAGATGTTTTTTTCTTCCTATTCCACCTCCAAGGGTCAAAGCGTGATATCAAATATCCTATAACCATCTTTAATAATTGTTTTATCACAAGTAAAAACTAATTTTCAACTCCTATTCTTAGATAATGAGATTAGTCGGTACAAACATACATTATCTTTTCAGATATCTATACAATGTTGAATATGGACGAGTTGTAGAGAGTTTTCGAGCGCATGACGATTCTGTCAGCTGTTTACTCTGGATTACTAAAGGTATGAGCTAAGACTGGAAATCTACGTTATAGGTGTTAATAAGTAAATTAAAATTAATTTGATTTACTGTTTTAGAACATTTATTGATATCCGGTGGGTGGGACGGCGTGGTGCGCGTGTGGGGCAACGTGGGTAAGACGGGGCAGGCGCTGCGCGGACTGCAGGCCGAGTTAGACCACGATGGGAAGATCACCACACTAACATACAGGTATAAAACCGGAAGATAAATAATGTATCTACATACATGAATATAACTTCAGAATTTACTTTACTAGAAATTTATGTGTAAGTCTTCTAGCTTCTATATTCCCACTTATTTTGCCATTTATTGACTACAGAAAGCAAGTGTTTATTTTTTTTAATAACGAGTAATAGATGGCGTTATTCTAAAAATAATACTTTTTTTAAGAATAACGCCATCTATTGCAAATTTGCAACACTGTATATGCCAGATACCGCGGTGCAGAGCTGGAGGTACTGGCGGGCAGCGTGGAGGGCGAGGTGTTCATCTGGGAGCTGCGCCGGCGGCAGCTGAGCAGCAAGGTGCGCGTGCACGCCGCGCCCCTCGCCGCGCTCTCCCTCGTACTCTCCGGAGACAGGATCGTCACCTCCACTGATGATGGACACTTGTATGTCACCGATCTAGGAGTTTTCCATTCGGTGAGTGTTGTTTTAGACAATTTTATGCAGATCGCAAAGAAATTAGGTTAGCAACTCGCTCCTAAAGACTACAAAAATGTAAAATAGGTACAAATGTTATTATTGATAATTTTATGTTAACACCAGTACCCATACTTAGCTTAGTTCATCGCTATTTCAAATTATATTTTTAACACAAGGTACATTTCATCTTTATTGTAATACTAGCTGTTGCTCGTGAATTCATCCGCGTGAAATAAAAAAAAATATTAAAAACATAGCCTATATTACTCAGTGACATAGCTTTAATAGTGAAAAAATTACATAAATCTGTCCAGTAGTTTTTGAGTTATTCCAATACATACAAAAATACAAATCTTTCCTCTTTATAATACTAGTATAGATTAGTATAGATTACAGTTCAACTGACAAAATGTTCTTTTGTTGAAGCTTTCCTTCCTTTCGCTTCGCTTCGCTTAAATACATTTTAAGTTTGTCTAAAAAAAAAATCTATGAAAAAATATTTTTTTTTTTTCATTAACATTGTTTTTACCTCAGTATTTAATACCCGATGGTTGCGAATAAACGTGGAATGAAAGTGTTGTCTGCCCCTGTGTAGGTGTACCACAAGCAGCTGCGTTGTGCGGCGACGGCGCTGCGCTGGGAGGCGGCGTGCGGCCGCGCGCTGTGGCTGGGCGACCGCGCGGGACAGCTGATGCTCTGGGACATGCTCACCGTCACACAGCTGCAGCAAATACACGCTCATACTGGTTTACACGTTTTTCTTACCCCCTTTTATAATCACCCTGTAGTTTTCCCTGTATATAGTCAAAGAATTAAATTCCCTACCCACTTTGATTACATAGAAAACAGCATTTTTGATTGGGAAAACTTTTTGCCTTATTTAAGTACAATAAAATACCATATTGTAAGCATCAAATTATATTGGCGATAAGTAGGTAGACAAAAAAGACCTTGACTTCTGACAATTTTTTCTTAAGGTATTCATGCACATTCTTATTTAAAACACAATTAATTGTTCTTGTTTGCAGGGTCTATCACGTGGATCCATCTGGATGTGGAGTCCAATACTCTGGTCACTGCCAGTGAGGACAAAACCGTAAAGGTCTGGCAATTGTCGAAAAGTTCTTGACATTGTCTTCCGTCTTATTATGTAGTATTACTTATTGATAGTTTTAAAATGTTAAGGATATAATGCAAAAAAGAATTATCTTCTTAGAAATGACAATAAAGTATTATTATTTTAATGGTAGTTTTATTTATTGCCAGAAACAAAATTATAGGGGATATGGAAACAACCTCGGGGAATGCGGCAAGGTTTTGTGTTGTAATGACAGATGGCGTTGTAATAAACCCCAACCCGACCTCATTTCTCTGTGTATTTTTTTGCCGGTTCATCTGTTCGAAAAGATAGTTGTCTCACTTTCTTCAGAGAGAATGAGAGAGACGACATTGTTTCAAAAGCTGTGTTGTTTTGTTTTTTGTTGCGCGTCTCGTTTCAAAATGTTCAAACTATTATAGCTTTTAAGGTGGAACACCGCCAGTTTC
>JAOCNA010000001.1:7986390-7999391 GCA_026546675.1 Papilio helenus
AAAAATACAAAAGTGAGAAGCATATGTGTTCTTCTTACCTATCTAAATTTTACAATATATTTATATAGAAAGATCAACATTTAAAGTGTTTTTTTTTTCGAACGGAATAAATAGTATCCTCTGACCTTCTCCTGGCTCTAAACTACCTCCTCACCAATTTTCAGTCATATCGGTAAAGCCGTTCTTTAGTTATAAATAGTGTAACTAACACAACTTTCTTTTACATATGTAGATTTCCCTAAATAGATACTTTGTGTTTTGTAGCAACCTTGTGCGATGTTTACGTGCTGATGACATTTGCGAAGTAATTATAAGGTGTAGATATCGTGTACATAAAGCACACTGGGGCCATAACGTCGCTGTTGACGGGTTAAGGCAGGTCGCACCCGCTATCCGTCACCCAGTACATTTGTCACCAGTGCAAACGCAGACAACCAGGAAAATGTCCGTAGCTTTCACTTTATGCCTGAAATATTTGTCGTTGATACTCGAAGGACGAGTTATTTACTGTTTATATAAATTTGTTGAAATCATTGTTAATGATTTTGTTTGTTTTGTTATTGCATATTAATCTTAGATACAAATTCAATTTTTTTTTATTAGCAACACTGGCTGACTAATATTACGAAGTGGTATTAAAATAGTATAACTGGCTGTAATGAGGGAAATGTTCTGTAACGATGAAACAGACGTATCTAAATATAGGAAGCACATCATTCAGGTTAGGATTATGGCACTAAATCTAGATTCCATTCTTTTATGAACTCGGTATGATCCAGTTTAACTCGTTGAATTGCAGATGATAGACTTAAAACAGTGTCAATGGCCTCACATCAGAAAATATTCGGTTTTGTAAATTCTACAGACTGTCCCTTCGTAAACAATTGACATCGTAGTGCAACTTTGCAGCTTTTTTATTAAAATACTAGCTTTCGCCCGCGACTCCATCTGCGAAATAAAAAAAACAAAAGTGAGTAGCCTATGTGTTTTTCCAGACTCTCTTCTATATCTTTACCAAATTTCATCGAAATCCGTTCAGCCGTTTAGGCTAACTCTAAAAAACATCCATCCATCTCAACTTTCGCATTTATATTATTAGTATGAAGTATGATAAAGATCCTTGTCAAATTATATTAGTAGAATATTAGTAGTAACTATTTACTGTTTAAACAAATACAAACTACCTATTTTACCACAGTTGTTACTTTCATAAAACATGATTTGAAATGTTTCTAACAATTTGTACAGCCGTTTTCGTTTCCCAACTAATTTTTTAATCGTGATACATATTTTAAATATTACAACACTATAAACGGATCTAATACCGGTACGAGGCGCCGATCGACTCGGCGTCAGGCGTCAGGCGTCGCGATCAAATTCTTGAGAGCGAATGGCATCCGCTGCAGTTGGCTCTGTGCCAAGTCTCGGCTAACTCGCTGTGGAATCGGCCCCGACTTTACTGCCGTCTTTTACACACCTCTACTCGTGTACTGTGTAGTTGTGTAATCGACAATGCTCTTGGCAATGTCTATTTGGCACCTAATTATATACTGTTGTTACTATATTATGATAAAACGAAATTACGTATGTAACTGTTATTACTTTTTTAACTTAAATAAGGTCATTATTTATTTCAAATCGGGACTTGAGAACAGTATACACTACTAAAATGTTTAGTTGTATGTAATTTTCGACCTTTAGTTAAATTAATTCGATGTAGCTACTATATCTAAGCAGACTAAAAAAGCTTCCTCCGTACACCGAAGCCGAATGTTTCACACCGTTCTCAGACGTTTCGAGATTTGACTATTTCTTTTCCCCGGCGCCTTGGCCACGATTTATCGTCGTTATCATTTCAACTAAGCGCAGGTATTAGTCTAAATATGTGGCGATAGATGTTTGGTGTTTCTTTATACATGTTGTCTATTTTCAGTAAATTCTTTAAATGCCAATATAAAAATAAATGGAATGTAAAGTCGTAAGCTTGGTTTACAAATATTGGATAGTGTTAATTCTGTGTCTTTTTATTATTTGACTAGCTGATGCTCGCGACTTCGTCCGCGTGAAGTAAAAAAATATATCCTATGTTACTCACTGATAACGTAGCTTTTAAATGGTGAAAGAATTTTTGAAATTGATTCATTAATTTTTGAGTTATTGCATATAAACAAAAATCCAAATCTCTTCTCTTTATAATATTAGTGTAAATAAAAACTTACGATTACAAGTAGTTTCAGTGTGTAAAAACGTGTAACTCAACATTGTGTTAAACCAGTTTTAAAGTATTTACTCATAGTTATGTAACAAAGTATTACTTTTAAAGATTTATTTTGTCGAAATTAATCTGCAGTCAACAAGATACAATGTTATCTGATGTTTCTTAACTAGAATCGTAAATATAACATTAGGTATAACCTGTTCATTAAATGCTAACTTATAGCTGCATAAACATGTAAAATACTACTACACTATTTGAGTTGTTTCCCAGGAGCGTAAGTTCCCATTGCGTGTCATTGTGTTTATGTGATGTAGGTACCTGTAATTCTGGTCGGGTTACACGACGTAATTGTAATTGACTTTAGTCGGATTATACATCTCGAACCTAACGCCCGTCTTTTATTTCGTACACCACAGTTTAAAAAAAAACAAATAATAATGTCTTTGTACAAAAGCTCCGTCAATAAAAACCTATGGTCAAATCATTCAGTAGGCATGTTGAAACTGTTCATTATGGTTTCCGGTCGAATCCGGTTTTTAACGGAATACATTAAAATAATTTTTCATTATAGTCAGAATGACAAGCGTATTGATTGATCGATCGAGTAACATCCATCGTTTAAACGTAACGTAACACAAGCTATGTTTAAAATTTTCATAAAATGATTCACAGGCATGTCTTCAATATTCCAAAGGTTATCGTCAAAAACATACTAACTAGAACATTATCTACTATACCTAATATTAAATGTTTATTATATAACAGATTCCGTAAACATTTCCTCATCAGCACCAATACCGATATCCCAAACTTTTAGTTTAAACACTTAAGGATTTAAATAAACTACAGATTAACGCAAAAATTAAAAAATTAAAAAAATTAAGATTAGTGTTGCTCCATCGAACATGATTGCTATTTGCAAAAAACGACAAAACAGTTTTCAATTGACTAATTTATTAGCTAAATTAAAAGCACAATTTGACCTTGAATAGAGGACATTTTTAAAGACAAATCAACGAGTAAATAATAAATTGATTGCACTGACACAAGGTATTAACAATCAGTGTATTCGTGTTCTGGCTTGTATCCAACATTGTACTAATAAATAATTATAGTGTTGAAAACATTAGCTTGTCTTATTTTATTTTATTGACAACTGAACAACATTCGCATTAACATTAAAATAACAAAGATATCTGGTGTAACACGATTTTTAATAGTCTTAAAAAGTTCAACGTTCATGGAAAAAAGGAGAACTTAATCTGAGTACGGTTTATTCATCTAGATTTGGGACAGATACTCGTAGCTACAAATTAAAATATGGCAGTCTTTTATAGTTGGTCAGTCACAAAAATATAACACTACTAGCTGTTGCTCGCGACTTCGCCCGCGTGAAATTAAAAAATATAGCCTATGTTACTCACAGAGAAATTACCTTTCTGACGGTGAAAGAATTTTTACAATCGGCCCAGTAGTTTTCGAGTTATATCAATACATACAAAAATACAAAAATACAAATCTTTCTCCTTTATAATATTAGTATAGATAACATCATAATTTAACGCAATCATTCCATCGTAATATCAAGCTTCTTTTAAATATTTTACGTTTCAGACTTAAATCAATCAAAAAACTTTCCGATCAAAATCTTACGACGACGAATAAATGTTTAGTTTCATAAAACGCACTGGAAAAATCCCATTCAATCTTTTACACATAATTTAGAAGCAAATACTGTATTTTATATCTTTGTAAACTTTGAACCGTAAATTTTCAGCCACCATTGAAAAGATCTGAGAAACTAATCAATGACGTACAATATCTTACATCATGACCTAACTACACTTACGGTCGGATACTGAAACGAATCTTAAATACCTTCCGCTTAGTAAGCGCTGCTTGCAATCTGATCATCAACAAAATTTATTTGGAGTATCGCGTTGCCGTATCACTTAAGACGTTGCTACATATTTATTTATCGTTTCAGTACTCTACCGTTTGCTATAAATATAATATGAATCTGATTTTAATACGAATTTCCTGTCTTAAAGTAAACTTAATTTTTATTACAATAATTATGATTATTATTTATTTTATAATAACCGTTCACGATGAAAAGAATCTGTATATACTTATCGTTCAACGAGAAAGTTTATTAGAAATTATTAAGACATTAAAAACAATTTATAGACGTGTTTGTTTTATCAATATCTAAGTAACTAAAGTATCTATACGATTAAATCCGGTTTTACTCTGCAGCTTCATTATTAACATTCTAGACGAATATTCCACCTAAGGTAGGGGCTGGCATAGTCAACCACGCTGGCGAAGTGCGGGTTAATTGACTTCACACATATCTTTGTGCAGACATCACGATGTTTTCCTTCACCGTAAGAACATCGGGTAAATTTACCCGATGTTACATAATACAGTACATAATTATGTACATATGAAATTTGAAAATCACATTGATGCATGGCGGGATTCGAACCTAGGACTTATAGATTACAAGTCATGTATAATTTATCGCGATTACCTTTAATTCCGTTTGTCATATTTCAATAAATGACCTTGAAGAGGAGTATAGACGTCTAATAATGTGGTGAGTTTATGACTGTACTAAAATTCGAACAATTTAAATAAAGATCTATTTCTCGGAATATGATTGATCTTGCGAGGTGTTTCCTGTTTTCATTTATTTTTAAAGTAGGCATCGGCAAAAATAGTTTCTGTTTTAATTTTAAACGCTCTAATGATTATTAATAGGTGACCATATGATAATAGTTGAATGCTCTACCAGAGGAAGTTATGTAAACAACCTTCGAGGTGAGAAAGCGATGATTTTGGTGGCATATTCTGGCTCATATTCAAAGGGCCCTTCGATCATTGTAGACTGACAGGACACGTCAACACTATAACCGCTAATACAAGATATATCGAACTAGATGTGGCAATATTTGATTAAAATCTGTGTGAATATTTTTCTGTGATCCTCCTGTTAGCTACGTTCCGTAGATGATAGCAATATATAAGTTAGATAAGTAACTGAAAACTTAAGACCAATTACTTATAGAGAAAATATCTAACTTAAATGGGCAATTTTTATATTTGTTTTTACTGTCGAGGGAATCTCGATCCATATCTATTACAATTTTGTTACTTACTTCTGAAGTTTCCACTTATTTTGTCATTACCTAACGATTCAGTAGTGTTAGATTGATTTCACCAATGTTTCACAGAGTAAAACGTATTTCATAAATTTATCGAATTAAAAACAGTAACGAATGGCTAAACTTAGCTGGTAAACCGGTCAAGATCTTCCAAAAAAACATATTTCTTTCAAAATAGTTATGCTCTACCGTTTCTTCAGTAACGGTCCCAGTGACGAAATACTTTGACCCTTTTTCGCGATTTCCGCATTAGCTCGGCCAAGGAATGTTTGTAAAAACGAATTCCGTCAAAATGTCTGCATACTAAAGGTCAAAAGAATGTTTAGATACATGAATGATTCGAAACAGGCATTGAATGTAACTGCGCCATCTTTTGCCTTGGACATGGCAATAAAAAAACTAAATATTTTTTTCTCAATTGCAGTTCTGTTCCTTTGAAGAATTTTAATACTTACCTTGACACTTAGAATTTGTGATATTTACTCATTTAATAAACAAGAATGCGATTCAGTTATGTTTCGTTTACAATCGTTTTCTACGAAACGTGCGCAGTAGCATCAGTATAGAATAAGGTATGTGTTTTACTCGAACGAAAAGTAATGAGGAAAGAAAATCAATACCAGCCTTTGTCTACCCACTGCTGGACATAAGCCTTCCTCAATACCTTCCTAAAAATACAATCATACGTAAATGAAAGGAAGGAAAATGAATTTATAAAATTCTACCACTTAATTGCAAAATCTAGTTGAAAATAGTTTTCTGACACCTCTTGCTACTTTGAAGTTGTTTTTTGTTTTTACGTTGTTTGATCAGCATCAGGGAAATTAAATTAAACAAGATAGTCGTATTTTCATTTAAACTGTACAGAACCATTTATGAGGATTGTTAATTTATACAAACGTCATTTTACGTAAACATACGTCATTTTACACCACGTAAGAGACAGCGCCAAGTAAGTCGTTATCCCGGCCTACTTTCTTCACCTTTTTTCCAAAAGGGTTTCCGTAAATTCAACAAAAGTTAGTGAATTTTCTTAGTTTATTGTTCCATTTTCATCAGAATTAAGTATTGTCCGGCGCCTGTCATAAAGAATCAAAATATGTCTCGTTTTACGTAAACCTGTAGTACTAAAGTTCGTTTAGCGATGTCAAAAAACCCTCAAATGGCTCGTCGTACTCGCGTCCGTTGACCCTAACCTAAATCTCATCTAATATCCAATAGTATTCTGCAAATGAAAACTCAACTGCCCCACTTAGAGGTGTTAAAGCAAAAATAAATTCACAAAGAAATAGGTCTTCAATAAAATTAAAATATGCAAAGAAAACAAATGCTTCGCGGTGTCCAATTGGAATTATATTTCGCCGTTATGTAATCATTTCACCGCAAACGAGGTTACAGATGGACTCCGGAGAGAATAGGTGTCCGCAATGACCGCATTCTCTTATGATGGAATTACATCATTTGCACTTAAAAATATGTATGAAATTATTTAGAGTACATATTAAAATGTTAATACAGTAGTCAAAAGGTATGATATTAGACAACCGAATCATCTCTCGTAAACATATTAAATATATACAAATTGAATTTCTTCAGTATGTAAAGATTTTTGATCTTTCAGTATTGTTTTAAATCACCTCACATTACGGCACGTGACTTGGGCCACAATATACTGTTTTATTGTGTAATAAATTCACGGTCCAGACACGAGAACGAATTGCAATTCTTATTTAAACATCTCAGTAATGCTACGACTTAAATATGCGGAACTGGGAAGCTGTTTCCGGTGGAGTGTGATGAGTCTTTTAGTTTATGTGTGTAGGAGTGTCCACCTTCAGAGACTTGTATAAGATTGTTTTATGGAAATTGTGTATTTCTAAAGTTCAAACAGTAGGTGTATCGGATCGTTATAGACAAGTACGCCTACATACATAAGTAATTAGACTAACTCATGTATGAAACTTTCATAAAATAATATCGTTATTAATACGTTTAGTTTACATAGTTTTGATTTAACGTTGTTTTATAAGCAATGATCATAGTTTTCATCTGACATTGTATAAATTAATGTATTACCTTAGATTATAAAATAAATATGCTCTTAGCAACAGAATGCTGTAATTCTTTTTGATAGAAAAGTCTGAGTTATGACGAAAATATGTTTATTTTAATGCGTATCTTTATGACGGATTGAAAGAGCGACATACAAGTGGAAAATTTTAGCAGACTAACAGTGACGCGACATCCGGTTCTTTAATTAGATTAAAGATAAATTTCAATTGAGTAATTTGTAAAGATGTTCTATGCATGCACCTTTTTAATAGTAGCAACACGAGCACTTGATTCTGGCATAGTTACTTCTTTGTCTACTAGTTCTTAAACATTTTTGCAGTATCCGAGTGCTTTCAGAAGTTGTTTTATATTGTTTAGTAACAAACAGGATGTAAATCCGACAGTTAAAAGTGTGGTAGGTGTTTATGACGTAGGTTTTCAAACAATATTTACACTGCAAATGCGATAATTTGGTCTTGTCACTTTGACATGCGGTTAACTGTGAAATAATAGTTGCGTTAAAAATTAGTCATACCGTCATCTCTATTATGATGTAGTCAGCAACGCGCTACATGTAGAAAAATCTTCTAATTAGACATTTAATAATGTGTTTGAATCTCTTTGCGACTAATGCAACATACTATCTATGACTAATCTTTACAGGGTGTTTACAAAAACTTTATCGCCAATGCCGCATCTACCTTGATCGGTCTGCGTGAAGGACCTTGCATCTACGTGTTCATTCACAAGCTGTGTCGCGAACACATGGCCAAACTACAGCGTGTTTTGATTCGCATCTCGTATCAAAGTCATACCCAAGGATAAGTGATTTAAATTCACACTGTATATCGCTTCCGTGTTGTTATATGATATAGGATGTTTTATTATTTTAATAGCAGTTGTCGTCACAACGTAGGCGGTTCCTTTAATTCTTTTATTGTTTCAACCTTGTTATACTGGAGTTTTATACGCACTTTTATTATGCAAAGGTCGTTATTTTTTATAACAAGAACTTTTGATTTGTCAAATTGTTTAAAATTTATGTCCTCACGTTTAAAATGTTGCGAATATTTGCAATAAAATTTTATTTACTAACTATTTAAGCTTTAAAACATGGTTTTCAGTATCACTAGTTTATGTATATTGGAATTCAAGAAACTTCTATTAGATAAAGGTGCGTTCACTTTTGTTTTCGTCTATGTATGTACATTTTACTTTAAAAATAATAGTTTTCACTTAAAAGGATTCTAAAACAGTACCTAGAATCAATACGTATTAATTTAATAATCATTTTAGTAGGAAATGTTAAATAGAATTGCACATTTCACAGAAAAATATCTTTATTGTTTATTAATGACTCTAAGAACTGTGAGTGTACGGCTTATTGCAATGACTCATTGAAAACTGCTGAAAACCATTCCCGGAAACGTAAAGAAAAACAATAAATGCGTTCTCTTAGCGCAAATAATTCTCAACCTTCAGCAGTCGCGCTAAATGAACGTTACGTGAAAAAATGTCTCGTAAAAACGACCCTGAATAACAATTTAGAATTCATCATCTTTAAATTATACTAATACTTTAACAAACACAAATTAAGAGCACATTGTATGTTTGTGTACTATCCAAATTATCATAAATGTTAATATACTAAAAAATACGGCCCTAACAAAACGGTTTCTGGTAAGAAATTACCGTTTTAAAAATCGAATGTCTATGAACTGGTGGTTAAGAAAAAGATTTTATAAAGCAATAAACTTCTAATTTTGTGTTACCGTGTAAATAGAGTACAAAGTAAATGTTTTTCTTAGATAAACGAGTAGTTCTCATGATGTTTCTTATTGAATAAACATCCTCAAGAGAAGATTTGCATTCGCATATCCGATTGCTGTCTGCGTACACTTTTGTGTACTAGCCGAAGTAATAATCATGCCAGGTTTAATTACATGGCTCTTTTATACATTCCTTTAGAGCGAAATAATCGACAATCACACAATAGTTGTGCGATAGTTTAGTTTCAGGTGAAAGCCAAGAAAATAAATAAAATCAATATATCGTATTACTTTAATCAATTAAACAGAACACATGATAACCATTACTGGCAATCCCTTCTATAGATACTGTTTATCCGTATTACGTGTTACTTGTATCATTCAATATTATTATGATAAATATGGTAATCATTTTCCTGGAAAATGTAACGTGACGTCATAGACACAGTGGATTCAAGTTAAACTGTTTCAACAGTTTTATAGAAGCGGAAAACTAGATGTCAGCGGCAGCTGCCCCCCTCCCTCGTCATCGTATCCCGTACGACGTCTACATTAAAAAAATATTATTACCTAAACACACATAAACTTATCAATAAATTGTTGATACAAAATAAAATAGAGATTTTTCACTGATATATTTTAATGTTGTGTTTTTCAAATTTAACTAATGGGGTAGGGATTGGCTTGCAGCACAGGGAAGTCTAGGAGCCAAGACTCTCATTAAATGTAATTTAATTAGTGTGAAACAATAAACCATTTATTGTTCTATTTCTATATTACTTGAACGAAATGAAGTGAGGTATGTAAGCCCGTGACTAGTCAAGTCAGAAATAAGTAAATCTTCAAACGACAAGACGGATTTAAGCTCTCGAATTCCTTACATTTCGGGATTAATTTTACTTTTACAAGATCATGGATAAAAATAGATAGATCTTATACTAGTAACGAGATTCCTGATTTGAATCTGATACGAATTCGGTTTCTTATTGATAAATGTAACTGATATCGCTTATTACTGAAACTAAAGGTTAAGCCTGTGATATTAGATTTAATCAGACTCGATGTAAAATATTTGTCATTTAAACTTATATTTCTTAACTGGAAATTGAAATCGGAACTCGCTAATTCTCTAACCACGAAGCTTAGATTGGTAATACATGTTATTAAAAACATGTACATTGATACGAACGCGTAGTTTAATCATGACCGTAACCTCGCCTCGTAGAGGAGGCGGTGTGGCATTAAACTTTATTTTTACGCAACTGTTTATCGCCGCAATTCGCAAGCAACGCGATTTCTTAAACAATCCAACGACCACATAAACAGCTGTAAGTAGTTGCGTACGCAATAACGGAATACGCGTTTATCTGAATCCAACCAAATACGCAATAGAGAGAGAAATAGTACAATAATACACGGAAATATCACTAAACAATACTATTTTTAAAACCGGAAAACATTAATTTTTGAAGCTTGAGCTCAAGTCTAACAATGGTAGACTTGAGCTCCTGCTAACATCTTTGCAAGAATGGTGCAGTGCAATACAAAGTTGTATTTCGAAATAGAAAAAAAATGTTGCTTACAATCTTTTAAAACTCTATTATTCTAAACATTTGCATTAATTCTCTTTCTTTAACACGTTCTATGCGAGTTCTGTTTTGAGATGGGTCTACACAGTCGCACAATGGACTGTGATTTAATTACTGAACATGGGTTTGTTCTACAAATTGTTAATTGTATAATCGCCTCGACTCACAGGCGCCTTGTATTAAGGATTTGGGGACGGTCGTTGAACCCTGCAAGCGACGTCTGACCGTTCATTATTCTACAAGTCAACCCTTTTTTAATAAGATTTTTAAAAAAATTACTACATCATTTCTTTTATAAATAATAACGTCTGAAAGATGTTGAAAGTATGAATTGTTTAACTAACAATTTTAAGAGTTTTAATTAGAAAACTGCTTTAATATCACTTATTCAAAATGTCTAGTTTAATATTATACAATTAAATACGAGATAATAGATTAAACAATATCCAATGATAATGACCTGGTCCTTGTCCATTTGGAGCATAGCGTTTCCATGGCACAAATATCACATACCAGGTACCAGTAGGTCAATGGCAATCACTATACACCTTGAAATTAAACACACAATGGATGCCAACTTTAATATATACCCGTAGTTCCGTTAGAAAATAGAAGATACTCATTCACTCATTCAGATCAGTTCAATTTCTTCACTAGCAAGGATGCATGCGACTGTATCGTAGCAAATCACCAATCTTAAATAACAAGACGTCTCTAGGTCAACTGAGAGGCCGACAGTGTGCCTTGATTATTTTAAATATTTATTTCCGTCGAGCAGATGATAAAAAATGCACCTATTTGTCAAGTAAACATCTTAAATTTAGATATACTTTGAAGTTCTGTAGAAAAACTTTTCGAACTGCTTTTACGAGGCGCGACAGTCAGATCTCGGAGACTAGACCTGATCTCAGATGAGGTATATTTCTTACATCATTAAGAAATATTAACAGTTGTCTACGGAGGGGAATCGCTTATTGTTTGTGAATTCCTTTTAAATAATCATATAACAAAAATTTCGATCAATGATACAAGTGATTCACACTTTCAGAGACCACTAATGAATGTTTGTTTTGAAATCATTACTTCTTTTAAATAATTGTTCTCTCGTCGATGTGTCGAAAGCTATTTTGTTTCTGGGACATATTGTGTGAGATTGATGGCCCAGTTTAAAATTACAATTAATATCAAGTAAACGTACAGGATTCTTAACAGTCCGTCGACTCTGAGCCGATTTTGAGGCAAATAGGTGCTTAAATTGATGATTTATGAACGAAGAGCTTCGGGGTCGATGTCTCCGGTGGTATCGTAAACAGCTTTGTACAATTGAATAATGCAGGTGCACTCGCAAGGAAAAACACCTCGTACGTTACGTAATTAAATTTATTTCATGAGTGTATTGACTTTTCCTTAGCCTTACAAAAATGTACAACAAAAACATTGGCTGGTTGTAAAATTTTAAGAAATAATAAACCACTCAGGTTTTGTTTCCGAGAATTGGAATATTATACAAATACGGTGAACATGTGTCGAAACCGTTTTGGTGTTTACCATAATCTGTTTTGAAAGTTAAATGTGTAGTATTTTGTTTGCTTGGGCAAATATTATTTTGTTTCTAAAGGATTCCTTTTTTTTATATTTTCTGATGATTTTAATATTAAACATGTATGTTTTGGTAAAGAAAACATTGTAATCTGATTAACAAACGAAATGTAAAATCTGATTTCGCCACGTTTAAAAATTACTTTCTGGTTTTTTCGTAATTAAGATATTATTAGGTCGATATGTTCGAATAAAATTCGATACTAAATAATTCTTGGCGCCACATTGAGCTTATTTAATAAATAAAATCTATGAAAAATCTTAATATTGCTCACCGCAAATGACTTCGCACGTCTCGACATCAATGATTACAAGTTTTTATTAGCGTTGTTTTACGATATGCGGTCAGAATAAATCGCCAAATTAATCTCATGTTTAAAATGCTTACAGGCACTTTTATTTATTTTATAAATATCAAAATATTAATTTTGACTGTCGGTGGTTGTTATTGAACTGTACTGCTCCTAATTTTAAGTATTTATGATGCGGCAAGTTCCTTTATAAACGCGTATATATATATGAAAATTTCCAACAATAGCGTTTTTCGCATGCATTCTTATATTATGTCATCATCCACGAAAAATTAGGAATATCTGGACTTTAC
>JAOCNA010000001.1:8057108-8074906 GCA_026546675.1 Papilio helenus
AAACTACTGGGCCGATTTTAAAAATTCTTTCACCATTAGAAAGGTAATTTATCTGTGAGTAACATAGGCTATATTTTAATTTCACGCGGACGAAGTCGCGAGCAACAGCTAGTATCTATACAAAAGCAATATCACATGCATAATGTATATGTAAACACGTCAGAAACATGCGCATTTTAAATGAAGATAAAAAATTCGCCTTTGTACTTTGACCTCCCTTTGTTAGCATACTGACACCCGTGTATTGTACTGTTACTACTGGCTGAATAACCCCTTACAAAAGCAGAAATAAAAAGAATTAAGGAACCTAATACTATTTCGTCTATATCAAGAAAATATAAATCTCTCAGTCATCTTAAAAATTGGTATATTATAATACTAGCTTTCGGCAGCGACTCCGTCCGCGTGGTATTAAAAAATGTAAGTAGCCTATGTGTTCTTCCACGCTCTACATCTATGCCAAATTTCATCCAGAGCCGTTCAGCCGTTTAGACTACAAACAACCAACCATCCGTCTAAACTTTCGCATTTATAATATTAACAGTAAGACTTTTAGCCATGATTTGGCTATAAAACATCAGAAACCCACATCTAATAACTTGCAATTATTTTAAATAGGATGAAATGGCGCCAAACCAAGTTATGTAATTAAACGGAAGAATTCTAATCTAAAGTACATAATTGTTGTTCCATTAATATAACACATTTCCAATGTACACAGGGCAAGGTCAATAACAAGGCAATTAACTTAACTATGTGTCGTAACTTAATACGAGTGGGCTAACTTGTTCATCGCAAAAACAACTTATAATCCATATCACACTTAAGTGTATGCAAAGAACTGGTAAGTCCGAAAAATTCCATATATAAATCTACAAAAACGTATAATAAAGTATCTATTGCCTGATGGTTTGGGGTATGGACTACCGATCTTGTGGTCGTAGGTTCGAATCCCACCATTCGACTATTGTAGTAAACCATATCCTAGCACAAGCTTAGAGCTTAGTTGGAATGGTCAAAGGATATTTTAGTAAATTAACAAAAAAATAAAATTTGAATGGATGGATGGATGAGTGTGGTAATGATATATCAGGCATAGGCATTGCCAGCGCAAAATCTGGATCACAATCTAAAGGACTAGGGGACTGCTAACATTATATGATTTGATTCAAAGTGTTTATTTTTAAACTAGATTCTCTAGTTTGGGTGCCACCAGGCGTTGCCCATTATGTCCATAAACAGCAACTTTACGGTAAGAAAATTATACTAATTTAAACAAAAGCAATTTACAATTACCATATGTTAACAGCATAAGGAAATAAGAAGTATCTTGCCAGATCAGGTTTGATTTCAACTTGGTATGAGTCACAGCTTATACACACTTCAGTATTTGAATGAATCTTTTATGGTAGTATCACTGATCTGTTTAAAAGGATAGGCGATTGCTTGGAAATTACAGCTTTTGCTTTGTTCCGACTTAAATATGCCTTTGGTGTTATAACTAAGTCTATCACTTATAATAGTTTGAAACATCATTTCTTTGACCAAATAGATAAAATACCAGTTTATAGCCGGTCTATTTACAGAGGTTAGTGGGTACTATTACATAACTTTCTCAATGCTATCAAAGACTGAATGATATTTACTCTTTTCGACATAACAACAAACTTATTAAGATTAGGGTTTTATTTAAATGTGCTATTCACAAGAATTGACTATCGAAATTGAATTATTATGCATTTTAAGCCTAACTAGCTTATGCCCTTGACTCCCTCCGCATAGAACTAAAATAAAACAAAAGCAAGTAGCCTATGTGTTCTTCCAGACTATCCTCTACATCTATGCCAAATTTCATCGAGAACCATTCAGCAGTTTAGACTACAAACTCTAACAAACATCCATCCATCTATCTAAACTTTCGTATTTGTAATATTAGTAAGATAAGATTATTTAACTAACTTACAGGTCATTTAATTAGCTCAATGAATTCAAGTTTTTTCGAGTAGAAGGCGTTTATAACTTCTGTAAATCATAACTAATGTAATAATACTTTGATTACTATTGAAAATGATTAATAAACGACAGGAAAAAATAAGAATTGAACAGACTTTAAGGAAAATATTGTTAGGGCTGATTTCCTAACAAAATTTAATAATGTATGTTTTATTTTAATTGAACACATAATTATTTATTTGATATCGCATATAGCAAAATTCAACTTAATAAGGAATATAATGTAGGATATTGTTTATAATATTGACCTCACCTCAAGATTTGTGTAAGCATCAGGCCCACCATTGTTTTCACATTTTTCTTTCAACTTTTGGGTTGTTTTGTTTTGAATATCTTGTATTTGGGTATTGTTAACTATATCTTGAATGTCTGCTGGGAGGGCTTGTATTACATCACTCGCTGAAGGATCTATCTGAGCAAACACAGCTCCTAAAACAATTATAATTTCCTTTTAGTTAGGTAATTGATTATTATTTTACATATGGTTTTATATTGGTATAAATGGAACTTTACGATATCGGAGTATGCCCAATTTTCATAAAATTTACTTGTAAAAAATAGGAAATGATCTCATTTTCATTGTAATAAAGATTTTTCTTTTTTTGGGGTCTTAATTTATTTGGAAGAAAAAGACAAATTTGCTTTAGACTAACAGTTACATTTACAGTCACAATTTTTATAAAAAGCACAGTTTGTAATAGAGAATAGTCTTGCTTATATTATTAACAACACAGAATTTTAGCAGCACACAGCATTTTAGTTTGTTTTTCGATTTAATTAAAAATGTTTCAAGCATAAACTAACCTCACCTACTCAGTTTGGTTTTAATAAGATTTAACATGTTCTAAACCTCACCTAACCAATTTCTTTTTGTTTCATTTAAAATGTTCCATAAATAATCTAACCTATGCAGTTTGTGACGGCTTTTTGGTTTTCTTCGAAATAAATTAAGACCCCCAAAAAAAACTTTATAAGAATGGAAATGAGATCATTTCCTATCGGCATGATTCGCTTTTGTAAAGTATTACCAATGGAAATTATTTCGTAAATTATTGGAGCTAAAATAATTACTATAAACTTATTTGTAATACAATCTATTATGTTCAATAATAAACAATCAAACATTAGATAAAACACAAATTAAAACATCCAACATCATAATTTACATTATAGTGTACTTTTGTAGTAATTAACGTAAAAACTAAGAACATTACAAATAATGCCAAACTCAATAATTATTAACGATAACAAAGATTGATATGGGACGGTATCTAGAAATGTGTTATTTTTTAAAAACTGAGTCGTAGGTCGTATATCTCAATATAGCTTTAAAAGAATACATATGAATGAGAATGTGATAGACAAAAATATAATATGCTTATCTAACTTACCAATGCAAATGGTACAAATAATGAGTTGAATACCCATTTTTTTATACATTTAGACAACTAATTCTCTCCAGGTATTTTTCAAAAGAATCAATTGAAGTATAAAATCCTGTGAATGACGCTCAGTACGTCAATCGCCTTACATTAACTTTATCCACCAAGATTAACAAAAACACTGATTTCACTGAATATCTGCAGATTTGCAGCAGTGGTCACGAAAACCGAACCGAACTGAAGCCAAATACAAGAACGGAATGCGAGAACGAGAATGCGATTGCGATTGATTGCTAGACGTGTGTAAATCAGCTATGAACCGGTTCAACAGATCAACTCACATAGTCTTGAATCCTTGAGCTGCGGCTCAACAACAGAATTAGCTCACTGAGATATAATTTTACGAACTGTCCGATGACTCGTAGTTCAAACAAACCATACCTCTATGTATATGTATATATTGAGCTGACCTGCGAGCCGGTACACTGATCTGCTGGATTAGTGTGAACCGTGACCTGATCTGCAGGTCATTAATTTTAATTGAGCATGACTATAATTATTTTGCCTTGCTGTTTCCTGATTGGCATTTGGCTTGGACTTTGCAGTGACAGTGACAGTTAGTGGCAATGACATTTAGCACCGAACACACAGAATATTAAAGATCGACAAAGATATCTGAGCCAATGGGCATTAATCAAATAGAATTTAAATAGGTTACCAGCGCCCCCTGTCTGTGTCAAAAACTATCACAAAATCATTTGAAATCATTGTCATTTTGTATAGCCCGACAGGGACACCTGACCCGGCAATCTGGTCAAATTCAAGTAATTTAAACTAAATCATTCTAGTTCACTAACGCCTACATATAATACCTTATCACACTTTTGTAAAAATGCACAGTTTTTTACAAACGTGTGATAAAGTATTGAATTTTTTTTTATTGTATTGCCAGCCGATGAACCCAGACCGGAGGGGATGGGTTCTGACGATGATCAAGGGCTAGTTAGCTGTAATGACGTTATTTACCTATAATTTAACATGCGAAAGAAAAATCTCTACAAATATGTTTTTACTCCAAGTCTGTCAAGGCAAATAAATAAACCTCATATGTGAGGCTTTAGCTAGTGACATAGTCCATTGTCAAGAAGAAACTTCATTATGTCATCAAATGTAAAGTTATATTTCAAAGTCATACAGTTGTGTTATTATTATTCGAGGTTAAAAATTTCAGTATGTGTAATATTTTTAACAATATCAAAGGCTAAATTTTGATTCGCAAAATGTTTGTTAAATAAATACTCGTCAGAAATCGAAAGAATTACCTCTCTTAATAATTAGAAGTGTTTACTTTCTTTACAGTATGAAAAAAAAATTGATACCACTATTAAGTTACGATGGTAAATTTAAAGTTTCTTAGTAAAATGCAAGTAAGTTCCGATAAACAACTTCCGGGCCTAGTAAAATCCAACGGGAACGGCGATTTTATAGATGGCTGCCAGGAGGAGCGAACTAATTATGATTCATTAGCAAAAAGAAGACACTCAGAAAATGTTCTATGTGGATGTCAGAATAATGTAAGAAAATGTAATAATGAAATAAAAGATGTAAAGTTGTGTTTTAAACTATCGCAACAACTAAGACAAAATACACTTGATAACAGATCTCAAGTATCTGCATTAGTAACCACTACGAGTCCAGACAATGGCGTCGAAATTAAATACAAAACACGTATTGATTCTGCTAGCAAATACTCATTGAAACGGTCGAAAAATATTAAACGTGATGTGTGTACAAAGTGCAAGGAGATACTGAAATATATCGACAGATTTTTAAATAATAATAATGATAAAATAATAATTTGTCCTACACAAAAACTTCCAGAGAGTATTCACAATACTGGCAAATTAAATAATCAAAGCAATAACTTAGATATTTTAAATGAACAGAAAACTTGTGTAGACGCTAAGCAGAATGAGCAAAATAATATTCGTTGCCAGAGTATCCTTCAATTGGGCAAGTCTCGGTGCGGAATTAGTTTAAAAAGTAATAAATCTACAAGCAACGATAATAGGATTTGCAACAAAAACCATGATGCAAACAAAAAGGAACAAATCGTTAGTAGTAAAGGGACATCTGAAAACGATAATTCCACAGTTTTATGTGAAAAGGCTGTTAGTAGTAAATTCAAAAGCGATGCGATGTGTTATTTTGTTGATCTAGACAACACTTGTCCATCCTATGTTTGTCCTGATAAATGTGGACAACCGAAAGCACCCAAACAATTTTGTTTTCGTAAAAAAGTAGATGTAGGAATAGACACTGATTGTTGTTTCAAAAGGACGTTGTTCAGTAGAATTGGGAATTTTTTTAATTGTGTAACTGCCAAATTTAGAAGCCGGCAAAATGATCAAAATATAGAATGCGGTAAACCTCTCAAAGACGCACGTAATCAGACAAAAAAGCTTACGATTAATATTAAAAAAGAACCTGTTTGCATCATATTTGAAAATGCTTCAGGTCCTAAAGATAAGTGCCCTAATGTATTCGGTAGAGTTCCGAAAAAAAAGGTCGCTTTTCGCGACGAATGTGTTAATTTGCCTAAAGGAATGGTTGCGATTAAAATTGATCCAAATAATAAGCGAATAATTAATAAAAGGGAGTTAAAAAGCATACTAAAATCCTTGCCAAAGAAGGAAATTAAAAACTGCCCTATACCACCGTCAACCTCTAAAGTGGAAGTGACGACAATGTTAAAACAAAAGTCTTCTCCCATGGTATAAGCATTTATCACCTTCCTGTATATTTCGGTGAAATTATGTTCGCGAACAAATGAATCATTACACATAATCGACACCTTGTACCTTGTTCGTATTCATGCGTGTCTTACGACTTTCTCTAATTCCCCATGTAGGCAATAAAAAAAACACGCTTACTATGACTAATGTTTTAAAATGATTTACAAATTAAATTATCGGCATTGTCTAAAAACAAGCCCTTATTTTGCGGCCGCTCGATGAAAAAGCGTCTAATTTGTGTCATTTAAACCATAATTTTCGATAGAGAGTTGCAGACGTATAGAGGAAGACTACTATTCCCTTGTGGAGTCCATTTACGTAACAGCTGTGCTGTGACTTTATTGCGGAAACACTTGTTTTTTTTTTAAGTTTGAGTGTGAGTGTATCGGCAATGGAAGCTGACTATCTCAGTATTTTGTTGTGAATCTGTTGGACTAATCGTCTGTTTAATGATGTTTAAAAATAGTGTTGACTGATCGATTAATTTATAAGCGATAATCGTTAAAAAACCTTACAGGCTAATTATCCTGTTTCTTTAACCTTGCTTCATTTACTTTTCTTATTAAATTAGATGGTTAATCGATGTATTATGTAAGATTCTTAGTCTATTGACTTAGGTGTATGATGTTTTGGTTGTTTATGTTTGTTTTCTCGTCTCGACATAACGCGTTCCTGGCATTCGTATGTTTACGCTCAATAAATAGATTGTTAGCAGAATATAAATGCGTATTGGCAGTTAACATTGCTAAGTTTGGTAATCATTTGTACATTTCCTCAAAGACCGGCAACGCATCTGTAGTTCCTCTGGTGTTGCGGATGTCCATGGGCGTCATTGATCATCTCGGTGTTCCCGCCGCTCGTATGCCCCATTTAGTTATAAAAAAAACTGTCACAAAATTGTTTAATATTCATGTAATGCGATTTTTTAAAGTAGTCAGAAACTTATTATTTTTTAGTGTATCTAGCTAACATCCCCTATGTTTATAAAACAGACATTTCTCATTCTCCACTTGAGAAGTGAATCTAAGAGAAACAAGTCTAATAAGAAAGTAAGATCTAACTCATGTTAACTTTATTTTTGAGAAGTTGTCTTTTAAACTTTGTTAAAAAAAAATATCAGTAGAATCTTTGATGTAACTTCGTGAGTCAGTGTCGTGGGGTAACATACATCCATCCAAGAAAAAAATAATAATTAAAATTACTTTCCTTTATTGACCATTGTTTCATATTTAGATATTAATTGAGCTAGCATATACATTGAAATTTTTATCTTCTACAATAGAATTTTTTTTTTAAATAAATAATAGAATTAAATTGTATACCTCTCCCGGAGGACACGGGAACTTGGTACCCAGATCAGAAGGGTCCCACTTCTTGACATGCAGCAGGATGTCCACAATGATGACCTGATCTGCTGTCAGAGGGTTTTCCTCTTTCTGTTTCTTGCCTTTGGCCGTATTATGCTTGAAATTCACTATTATACCCCAGTCGTATTCGTGTTTCTCTGTTTTTACCTGCCATATACCTCATTATATTGGTAAAATGTACAAATACAAAAACAATGCATGTAGTTAGGAAAATAAAAAGTTTTTTTCTTATAACTATGACAGATAGATGTTTTCTTATAACCTCCTTATAACTTTCATTGTTAAATCATAATTTTCATAGTAAAGATTACAAAATTTTTTCCTAAGCAAACCCGAACTGTACATAGACAATAATTTTTGTCTAAAACATAAATTCTAAAACGTCAAATATGCAATACCACTTAATTTCCGGTCGAATACTGAACCGAAACATCATCACTTCGTTATAAGTCTTAGCCATCATCACCAGCTCACTATCTCCAATGAGGGGCTCGGAGCCTACCCTAAGGGGTAACTAGGCCATAGTCAACCAAGCTGGCCCACTGCGGGTTGACTTCACATATATCTTTGAATTTCTTCTCCAATATGTGCAGGTTGCATCACGTTTTCCTTCGCCGGTGAAGGCCTCTCAGTAGTTTGGATAAAACATTTCTTTAAATTAAGATGTTTCTACCTTGACCAGTCTGCCTGGCTGCAAGAATGGCTTGAGGAACTCCGGCCGTGTGATGAACCCTCGGAACTTGGCCCCGAGCAGGTCCAGCTGTGCTCGTGTGTAGCAGTACTGTGCTATACTTGTTTCCTGTTCTAATGATAACTTATCATACTGCTTCTGTTTTTCTTTCACCTCTGGAAAAGGGAACAGTCATTAAATTTAAAAAAAAAATAAAAAAGGCGTTTCTATGTAATTACCAATACATACTGTCTATGAGATCTGGTATGGAGGCTTGATTTTGAAACTGGAAGAAACTCCTCTCTAACATATATTCGGGATTTATTTCTTCAACACGCAATAAATTAAGTACCTTAAATTAAAACAATAGTTATTAGCATTTTCCATCTCCCTCTACCTATCTTTCTCCCTCTTTAGGTGTCTATCTAAAACTTTAGAACAAAATAAGAGATTATATCACCCATAATTCTGAAACGAATCTTTATTTCGTAACCACTGCTTACAATCTGTCAGACGTCTTGGAGGTTATTTTAAAACAATACCACATATATAAATGTCGTTTCAGTATCCGTCACAGTTAGTATTTAATATTGAAACATACCATATTATAAGTTAGATGGAAGGCGGAGTTAATAGGGTCTGCTTTCCCTTGTACAGTAGTTTTGACAACAGCTGGTGTTATCTTCTGGTCTATCATGAGGATGACGATACCCTTGTCATCCAACCCTCGCCGTCCAGCGCGGCCTGACATCTGAATATATTCTCCTGAAGTTATCTGGAAATTTACAGAACAAACTATTAAGGAGTAAAAACAAAGAATAATCATTGATTTTTTTATCTATACTGATACAAGCTGTTGCCCGCGACTTTGTCTGAGAAGTATTAAAACATACGGACTATGAAAAACAAAAAAACTAGATTTACCTCGGGAACCTAACATTTTTCGGAAATGAACCTCCTATATGTTAGTCCAGACTTTGTTTTATATCTGTGCCTGATTTCAATAAGATATGTTGCATCGTTGCAGAATTATCGAGTAAGCATGAAAACTAAACTATAACCATTTCTAGAATCAAATGTTCTTCCAGACTATGATCTACATGTTTGCCAAATTTGATCAAAGTCCGCTAAGTAGCTTAGGCTTCAAACTTCAATAAACATCATCCATACAGACTTTCGCATTTACAATATTAGTAAGAAGTAAGATTATAAATTGGAATGATTTGATTCTCTGCATTAAATAGTCTTCGAAACTAGTGAACCGATTACATTAATTCGCCATTAAAAAGCTACCTTATTGCTGAGTAACATAAGGTATATGTTAACGGGACATCAAAGAGAAGGGGATATAACAAAAAAGATATAAAAATTCACTTGGCACTGTTAGTAATAAATACTTACAAATCTGAAATCCTTTCCGTCATACTTCTGACAATTAGTGAAGACCACAGTCCTGGCCGGCATGTTGAGACCCATCGCAAATGTTTCCGTAGCGAATAGTGCCTGAAATCAGAATTATAATTCAACATGTTGCCAGCGTCGGTGGCTCAGGGGTTTGAGCACTTAACTTATACTACAGGTCTTGGGTTCGAATACCGCCATGTACCTATGATTTTCGATTTTTTTGATTTTCATATGTACATAATTTACCCGACGTTATTACGGTGAAGGGAAGGGAAGATAATGTCACAGGAATATGATTAAAGGTTGCTCCACGTACAAAGATTGGCAGCCTGTGGTTCATACAGCGAGTAATAGAACGACAAAATAATACAACTAGTATTGAAAATTAAAGTTTCGTCATAATTTTATACAAATGACAAAAAACAATAGTAACAAATTTTTTCGTCATAATTTTATACAAAAGACAAAAAAACTTTTATTAAACATTGTGTTGATTTTTAAAATTTTGGCTCACTTAGGGACCAGCCACTACTTACGTGTGTTATGATGGGTAGGGAATAAACGTCCCCGACTGTATCTACCTTAATGAGTCCCAAGCTGAAGAGTATCTCGATGGTTTCCTTGAGTATGGGCAGCAGACCGAGGAATTATTTTTCTTAAACGCTGTTAGAGATAAAGTAATCATTTACAATAAATCTAAATAGCGTGTACTAAATGTGTTCACAAGATATCTGTACTATTTAATTTTAGTTAACTATTTTTGAACTAATGTTGAAACTAAATGAAACAAAAAATAGAACTAATATGCTAGTTCCGAAAAAAAGCAGTTTAGCATTTTCATATAGGAATATTTACATATTTTTATTGCATAAATTACAGTGACTATTTTTTTAATTAAAAGACTAACAATTTTTTTTTTATATTCGCGAACAATTTTTAATTAAATAAATACAGACTGTTATAACAGTGGGTTAAATCAATATTTATAGTAAACGCGGCGTCCTTATCCAAAAGTATAAATAAATATCTTTGGGACAGTTCAATAACTCACAACAAACAGAGATACGATTGTTGGCCCGTTATCGGTCAGAGATAACAACGGTTGAAAAGGCACTGTCAACTGTCGAAAGTTCACTTGATGCTGCGAACAGTTACTACTCGGACAATGTCTAAGTTTTTATTAAAGTTGGGTTTGTACGAAGCAGTCGAAAAAATATTATTTCGTCTCAGTTATTTCAAAGAAAATGACAGGGACGTTAAGAATATCTACGAACGTGTGCAACGGTAGAAATGCACGCTAAAATTTTGTAGATATAGTATCCGAACTCGGTACATACATTTTCCCGCGCCGGGAGAAAAAGCGCCATCTAGCCACAAGATACCCAGTTATTATATGAACGTTATAAATGATACTTTCCAAAGTAAGTCGGCATATTTACGACCAGCTTTGCAAAGGGAGGAAAGCTTTGGATAAAATGTTAAAGACTTCATTAACTGCTACTGCTAAGCTTACTTTTAAAATAACCAACATCTAAATAAGCACTAAATAAAAGATCTAAGATAACTTAAAGTAATTGAACAGATAAACACGACACTTCTATAATTATAGATATCAAAGCGCTGAGGTATAACGTAAATATTTATATATAATTTCTAATTGTATATCATTTACATTGTTATAATCCTGTTCGACATTAACTAAAAGATAAGGTAACAAGTAGATAATAAATTCTTGTAATTATTACACGACGCCATCAGGATTAATATAAGTCATTCCTCTAGTCATAGTCTCCGTATAGTGACAGTTATCGAAAATAGTATCACGTATTAATTTATAATAAATGATTTAAAAATAAACGTCATCATTATCCACCTGTTTTTATCCCATTCTATGTGCGATCCACGTACAAAGTTTTTGTCGTTAATCTATCATTTGTTATTCAATTCTTAATCAAATTTATAAATAAAAATATGTACTTACCAGTGCTAAAGCGCTTTCCGGATACCATTTGCAAGGTCGCAGGAAAATTGTCAATAGTTCGTCATCATCTCCGAAATAGATATCCTTGTTCTCCTTCAGGAGTTCTCTGAGACGTTCCAACGCCTCGCGAACTCTCTCCGGCGTCTCTCGTAACTCCTGTTCAGCGATTTCTTTCGTCTCCGGCGACAACTCCACGTTGCGCTCTATCTTGAATTCACTGCTGCTCATTGTGTACTGCGCCGTCTGCAAGAAACAAACAATATTAAAAACACTACTTTTATTGCAATAGAAACATTAATATTGTTTAAAGCTAAACAGTTGACAAAGTAAATTAAAACGTATTATGAATGCCTATAAGATTTAAATTATAATTTATAAAAGATCACGTTTAAGCTGGTCTCATATTGTTTCGATATTTGAATAAACATGCCTATGCTGTTAGGGATATTATATTTAACCTCTTATGACCTTGGTTATCTATCCTAATTGGGTTAAATAGATATGAGAAATTTCGTACTATACTTGTGCTTACATTGCTATTTAGTATAGCTATCATCTAATTATATTTTTAAATGCAGTGTAAGCCTTACTTTCGACACCTAACGTGCGAAGCATACATAATAAGACCTTGACTCGTGCTTTACTAATGTATGTTGTCCTAATGCATATAAAATAATTTAAATGTTCCAAGTTTGATAAAAAACAATTTTACCTGCATGTTTTTTAACATTTGTCGTTTATTAGAATTATCAAATTATATAAAAGATTTATACAAAAAAATATATTGCAGCATTAAAATAAATGCAAGAGTCTATTTTTCTAACCTTAACCAGACATAATAATGTAATATGAGAAATTAAAAATAACTCCAGTGATAGACAAAACAATGTAGCATTAAATCTCATTAGTTCAGTAAACCTTACACGAGTAAAGATATTGTATTACATTTGATCCAAATACATTTGCTGAGTCGTATTTTACAAGTTTTTATTAATATAATTATGTTCACTGACGAAATATGTGTACGAAATATTGCCATCTCTTTAATTATTTTTAAATTGATAAAGATGTTTTTGTATGTGTTTTTACAGTGTAAACGCACGGTTTCCTGCACATTTAACTTGTCAACAGCATTATCATAATATTCGATAAGAAAATTTCTTTTCATTATCTTTAATTCTAATTATCCTTGATTGTTTAATAATCAGATCTAATTTTCGCCTTTAAATTAGGTATATTTATAATAACAATTGATTATTTAGTTTTTCTTATTAGATACAATCTCTAGTTTCTTTTGAAAAAAATAAATACGGAAATTAAAGTTAAGAAAGTAATTTATAAAGGAATTGATAAAATTAATACTCGAGCATTATTTTCACGTTCCATTTCGCAGGTTATAAAATCAGTATTTATATTTATTTTAAGTATGAAATAAATATTATTTTAACCCAAAAATAACAGAGCGACAATTACTTAATTACGTTTCATCACTGTTTTTTTTGGATCACAAAATTCGTAAACACATTAAAAATCCACAGGGTATAAGTGAAGACCACACACTCGGCAAAAGACAATGTAAAAGTATGAAATCAATATATGAAAACGTGTTTTTTATTTATTGTTAAATATTTTTTTGTAATAAATTAATAAAAAATACCTAGTGGCGATGAATGACACTTAATACTTTAATTTAATTAAGATAAGACAATAACGTTTGCACGAAGACATAAGCTTTACGGATTATATTCCGATAGTTGATTAAAAAACAAAGGAATACGTTATTGTTTAACACCAACAATGGCCGCTTATTGCGGCATACGGCACGGATAATTAATAATGAAATAAAAACCAGTAAAGCCACGCTCCAATTTTCCTTTAAACATATTTAATGAAAAATCACACACTAACCTCACTCGCGGGAAACTCGCGCGCCGGTCGAAACTAAAGGGCGGGAAATCGATAGCACGGCAGTGAGAGAGTAGAGCAAGTGTGCGCGCGCGCAGCGACAGCGCGGTTATATACGTGTGCGATAACAACCGCTTTGTGCCCAGAACCAGCGGCGCCTCCACTAAGGTCGAAGAGGGGCGGAAATTCTGATAGCGAGAGTAAACAATACCCTAAACGTGGACTTTTGACTTGCAATATGTAACAAAAGGGCGGTTGAATTACGTGTACAAAATTAGTTCTAGATTAGTAAACAAAGGGTTTAATTATTATGTAAAAAATATTTTTTAATGTATCATAAACAATATCCTTTGTAATATATCATATTGCTACTTTATTTAATTGCTATAATTTAAATGAGGTCAATTGAAATAAGCTCATTACCTAGTGTTAGCATAATAATTAACAGCGTAGTCCCGGGTTCGATTTCAAATAGGATTTCTTTGTCATATCAGTGAAGTCCATTTTTAATTAGGAATACTTTCTTTTCTTGAAATTCGTGTAAATTTATTTAATCGTAATTTCGTCCTTCCAAATCCTTTAGTTTCTATTCTATACTATGAGCCTTATATACTAAGATGATGATTTACGTAGGTCTAGGCGACCCATTCTGTTCTATCTGTTCAATTTGGAGTCATATTGGCAATTTTTTTATATTAGATTAAATACTCGGTTTCAAAACAAGACCTCTACATAAAGGGACTTCGGGTTAACAGGATAAGGATGACAGACAGCAGATAAAATTTATCGGATGTTTTTTTTACTTTATTTATTTATCAATAGGGTTGTTACAAAAATAACTTTTACGTTAGATAAATAAAACAACAAGGATAACATTGTTCAGTTTATTGATTAAGTGTGGAGCTATCGTCCGTTTCGTTAGCGGGTATGCTGCCTTCATCCTCCTCTGAACTCGATTCTTCCTCACTGCTTCCCATGCTCCCTTGCTGGAAATATATAAAAAAAATCACTTTAAATAGTTTATTTCAATCTTCATACGACTTATAACGATCTATCCAGAAACGGAAGTAGGATAAGGTAGGGGAGATCATGATGAGATAATTGTAAAGTGGTGACGGCTTAAAGAAATTTATATTTGATATTTTTTACGGTAATGTCGAGTGGAAAATAATTGTCCAATATTTGATTAAGGGACGTGTCGACACCCTCGTTTCTATTTATTTGGTACAAATTTACTATTTCTCGCAGACTATGTGAAACAAAAAGTCGGAACGAATGTCTGTTCTATTCAAAGACCTATTGCCGATCATGAAGGCCGTTATTTTTAAATTGAATGTTCTATTTATCTTCACAGTTGAAATGATATGATTGTTTTTATAACTCTCCTCGTTATTTATATGTGTAATGTTCAAATCTTTCAAATCTTATATCCAGTTTGTAAAAATATATAGTAACCATGGTCTTCGTTGCAACTGATAATCGCTTACAGTGCTTTGGTAAAAAACTTCAAAAATACATATGAGTATAATAATTATTTGGTAGTACTTGTAATTCTATTTGGTATTTATTGATTCGAAAGAAAAACTTGAAACCGATCGAGTGTTAAAGTTAACAGTTTTTTGGTCGAGTGATCGGTGGACATGCACGACTTTAGCATTTGACAGAGAATTGTAGTGGACATTTGGTCGGAATGCCGGCGCATCAGTTCTCGTGAGAACTCCGTCAGGGGCCCGGACGACTTCGACAGCCGCAGTCGAATATACTCTGGGTGATTGTTGATTTTTGCCAAGCGAATGCTTTAGTCACGCCACTAATTGCTTTCGGAAGCAATTTTAGTAAGTTGAATGTCTTCTGGAATATGAAAGTTTATGGGCATAGGTCCTGAGAATCGTGTCAGATTTTATTTAATTGATTTGTTAAAATACCTTGAGGAATGCCCGATGATTCATCATAGTAAATATGGATGTATGCGTTTCTTTTCGGATCGGATAAAACGAATAACGTTACATGCACATTATTTTCATAAACAAAAACGAATCAAGGAATTTCTGTGTCAAATTACTTAAGTGTTACATTATTAAAAATTTGTATTGTATTAAACTTTCATTTTAACATGGAAACGGTTTGAAAGTGGCTCAAACTTGTATTTTATCAGAAAGCAACAATAAAAAAGTTGATATCAAAGGAGGATAAGAAAACGCAGAGATATGTTAAAATACAGAAGTTAACATGAAAATCCCACCAAGAATCAATTACAGTGAAGTTCAATAATGATTAATTAAGCAGATTTTTCGTTAAGCACTGATTACTCTATCGAAGTAGTCGGTAATGATCCGACTTGATCACGTAACGTAGTGTATCAAATAGCTGTCGCACTGCTCACCACGTGCGTGCACTATGCTCTGTGGAAATCGATCTGATTCCGTTTCCATTTTTCCTAAAAACCTTTTTTAATGTCAACGGCCGATTATCGACGATCACTTCTGGCTTCTAATCCGAAACCCACGACACAATCCACCTGCAATCCGCTATAACTGTCCCCGCCATCTTTAATTTTAATTGTCGAACAGTTAGCCGTAATTCCATTTTGTTGTGATTTTCTTTCTCACGCGTCTCTGTGTGTGAATGCAAGAATCGAATGAATATTATTCACTGTTCGTTACGCAAATACAAATACATTAAAATATTTGAAACAAAATTGTAGACAGCTTTTAATAAATTCCGATAAAAGTGCCGTGGAGTTACCGTGACTTATCTATCTATGACTGGGTTGCTTTTTAAAGAATGAGTAATACTGCGTTTACTTTTTATTACGCCAGTAATAAAATAACTAATCTATATTCGTACATGTATGTCTATCTCGATATAATTATAAACTAATATTATCATTCTCGGATTATTAATAAATTAAACTTAATTATTAAAGCAATACACAGGTGTTATTAAAATTGAAACGACAAATAAATTACAAAAATACTCCGCCCCGTTTTTCCAATAGATTTGTTGAAGTTGAAATATTTTATAACAATAATAAATAGCCTAGTTAATTCAATTTCATTCCTGGTTAAGAGGATCTTTGTAAATTGGCCCAGTAGTGTTTTAATTTTTATACTCGTTTGGCAGTAACTGCATTAAAACCAAATCAAGGTAAACAATGCAAATGATAAGAAAAATTAAATGACGTCAGCTCTATTATTCTTACAATGTAAAATTACATAGTCCAGTAACTATTCGTCCTGACATCATGGTACAAATAGTTGACGCAATCCCGTTATTTGAACGGTAATTTATTTCACGTAACATTTCGAGACTGCTAATTTTCTGCAGCAAAGTCGTTTATTAAGTTACTATATTAATTAAGACACAATACGCTTGGTTATTAATTACAGTTCACTTTGGCATTAAAATATTCCATAACAATTGCTATATTAATTGTTAAACTATTACTTTTTGTGAGAGCCTTATTAATTTTATAATAAACTTTTTAAAACAATTGAATTTTGAAGATGGTTTAAAAATGTTCAATGAATATTCTAATTGAATTTCGTCAACTGAAAATCCGGTTTTAATTTTTCAATTAAGTTTATTTTTGGACTTCCACTCTCACCCAGGTATTACTTCAAAAAGGTAATTTCTGTGAATTAAATCATAATTAAATCTTCTTTAAATTAATAAAACAAGCATAATATTTTTACTCAACTATACATTTAGTGCTGAATGGTTACTTGAAGACGTGATAGCACGTTCCCACAAATGTGACTTACCAGGTTCTTTTTGCGACTAAGATTTCTTTTTGGAATAAAAAATAATCTGAATACAATCACGTTTTCCTATTCAACAAGTTGGTAATAGAAATAAACATCGATCTGAATTAGTCACCGATAGAATTTGTAACTACGAGAAAATAATGGCTCTACGGTATTTTTTATAACATAAGAGTTAGGGCCTGTCCCACCACTGGCTGATAGAGGATCAGATAGCTTAAAAATGACGTCACTTTCACACATACGTTCAATAGTTGACACTACCTTGACCACGGCTGGGCTGAGCAACAACAGTGGGCATAACCTCTTATTATTGTAATACACAACGTTACTTTTTTCATTATTTGTTTATGATAATATCTAATATAATATTATCTTATTCTCTAGAAACCAAATCGTATTAAACTGTTACCATTTTTTTGTATCTGTGCTCTAGACATCGTGTCTCACACAGATTAGTAAAACTAAAGTAAGTCTGTCTCGGCGCAATTTTTAATTTTTCACTTCAAAAAGCAAA
>JAOCNA010000001.1:8260402-8274797 GCA_026546675.1 Papilio helenus
AAACTTGAAAAATCATTCCAAGATGTTCCGGATACTCATCAACTAGCTGTTTCCGTCAGGTAGTTTAAAACATTATTAGTATCTTTACTTGTTTGTAGTAAAGGAAAATAATAACGTTTCACTTTTAGAGAGAAAATGGACGATTTCAAAACGCATATGCCAATTATTCAAACTCTAGGAAATCCTGGTATGAAATTACGACATTGGGAGAAAGTGTCTGAAATTGTTGGGTTCCCTATTGTAGTGGACGAGGAACTGTCGTTAGCAAAAGTTATTGACTTCAACTTAGATGATTACATTGAGAAGTTCGAAGGAATCTCTGAAGCAGCTACTAAAGAAAATAACCTCGAGAAAGCTTTAGACAAGATGATGAAAGAATGGGCAGATCTTAAATTTGATATTTTGTCATACAAGTCAGTACATATAATATTCAATTTTTTCTATTAATTGGAATTATTCAATTATTAAAAACTATTCACTTTGTTTCAGAGATACTGGTACATACATTTTATCAAGTGTTGACGAAATACAGCTGTTACTCGACGACCATATTGTGAAGACGCAAACTATGAAGAATTCTCCATACATAAAGCCATTCGAAGATACTATACAGTAAGTAAAACAAATTTTGTACAATTAGTAATAAATGCTATCAATTAATTATGCCAGGTTTAAAGAGTAACAGGCTATTTTTAAACTATGGAAATATTTTAGCCTTATAGACTGACTTTAAGGATAATTAAAAAAAATAGATGTTACATATTTTTTTAATCCGAACAGCGATTGGGAAGGAAAGCTTGTACTACTGCAGGAGATACTTGACGAATGGTTGAAAGTCCAAGCGACGTGGATGTATTTGGAGCCAATCTTCTCCTCGCCCGATATCCAACAGCAAATACCTGAAGAAGGACGACGGTTCAGCGCTGTTGATAAGGTTTACACTTCTATATCCAATAATCCATAATTATTCAATATAATAGAGAAAAAAAAAATTAAGTATTTGCAAGATAACGGTAAGCCACAAAGATAATCATCTCCGAATTGTCATAAACCATTTTTAAATGCTGTAGATGTGGCGAGAAATAATGAAAGCCGCAGCCACAGAGCCTCGAGTCCTCGACGTGATCACGATAGAGAAGATGTTGGACAGATTGAAGAAGTCTAATAATCTACTGGAGATGGTACAGAGAGGTCTGAACGCATATCTCGAGAAGAAGCGATTGTATTTCCCAAGATTCTTCTTCTTGTCGAACGACGAGTTGCTTGAAATTTTATCCGAAACAAAGGATCCAATGCGGTTAGTTACTCAATGTCTAATTGCTGTCACGCTCTATGTTTATATCAAAGGTTAATGTGGGAGTTTGGAATTATTATTCTTTTAGTGTTAATATATCTTTGCGTCTTTAGAGTGCAGCCCCATTTGAAGAAGTGTTTCGAGGGTATCGCGAAACTTACGTTCACGGAGGACATGGTAGTGACACACATGAGGTCTTCGGAAGGGGAGATCGTGCTGCTCACGATGACCATAAACACCGTAGCCGCTAGGGGACAAGTGCGTACACGGTTTGGTCTAAATTTTTGTAAATGATGCTACTATTGATAGAGTAACTGTTTTGTATTTACACATTACTTTTACTTGTTTGGTCCTAATGATGTTAAAATAAGATTTGAATTAATTGCGAAGCTAATAAATTTTACAAGGACTTTTAAACAAATTTATTTCATATATACAGGTAGAAAAATGGCTCTTGGAGCTGGAGGTGTCAATGAAGTCCTCAGTGCATCACGTCGTGCACATCTCTTACGACGACTACTCGCAGCGGCCGCGAGAAGACTGGGTGCTTGTGTGGCCCGGACAAGCGGTAATATTCCATTTTGTCTATTTAAGTTCATGTTTTTACAACTATGTAAAGAAAACCTTTTAAATCTCTCTTGATATAAGACTAATTAAAAACTGAAATTAGGTACTAAGCCATATTATTTGGTTTTTAAGGTGCAATGTATAGCAATGACGTACTGGACGTCCGAGGTGACGGAGGCGATTCACATAAGTATCCGCGCCATGCGAGCCTACTGGGACAAGTGTAATTACCAGATCTCGAAGATTGTGGACCTGGTGCGCGGCGAGCTAAGCTTGCAGAACAGGATCACTTTAGGTTAACATTATTTTTTACACAGAAGTATCGTGGTAATTCTTTAAGATCTTAACCTTACTAATCTTAACATATAACACTTAACAATCTTTAAACGTTTTAACATATTAACAAACTTTATTGGTGTGTGTCTCTCTTTAGTTTTGGTTATGGTTTGTTTAACCTTAGGTGCTTTGGTTGTACTCGACGTGCATGCTCGAGATGTTCTGATGCTGCTCATTGAGTTCAAGGTGCAGTTAGACAACGACTTCAATTGGCTGTCGCAAATACGATACTATTGGGAGGTAACGCATTATATCTTAAATAACAATTCTAATCAGTAAATATGTTGGATGGTTAATGACTAGGCCCTGATTGAAGTTAAACATTTGCATTACGTTTTAATAAGTGTAATGTATGCAACTGCTACTTTTTCTAGGAGCAAGAGGAGAGGGGCTACCAGATAGTGACTCGGATGATCAACTCGCAGCTCATGTACGGCTACGAGTACCTCGGCAACACAGGCAGGCTGGTGGTCACACCGCTCACCGACCGCTGCTTCAGGACACTCTTTGGAGCATTGCATCTTAACTTAGGCATTTTCATTCCATACTTGCAATTACGTACTTCAAATGTATACTCCTAGCTACTTAATGTAATGTTAATTTTTGTAAAGGTGGTGCTCCTGAAGGTCCGGCTGGTACCGGTAAGACAGAGACCACGAAAGACTTGGCCAAAGCTGTCGCGAAACAATGCGTAGTATTTAACTGTTCCGATGGCCTCGACTATATCGCTCTCGGAAAATTCTTCAAGGTAAGATTGCTAAGGAATTTGAAAGAAAATCACACTTGTTATTGTATTTGATTATAAAGTAGAGGATATAATGACCTGAAATATCGAGATTTTTATAACAAGACAAGACGATACAAATTGTGATAATGTCCTAGGGTCTGGCGTCTTGCGGCGCGTGGTCCTGCTTCGATGAGTTCAACCGCATCGATTTGGAGGTGTTGTCTGTGGTGGCGCAGCAGATTCTGTCCATTCAGCGCGGCATCAACTCGGGCTCCACTGAGCTGCTGTTTGAGGGCACGCTGTTGCAGCTGGACAAGTCCTGTGCCGTCTTCATTACCATGAATCCCGGCTACGCTGGGAGATCAGAGCTACCTGATAATCTGAAGGTACCTACCACTATATCTTCGACTAAGTATTCCTAATACTAGGAATTTATTAACGTTTTGAATTTGACAGGCATTGTTCCGCTCTGTGGCGATGATGGTGCCAGATTACGTACTGATCTCCGAGATCGAGTTGTACGCGTTTGGCTACCTCAACGCCAAGCCGCTCGCGGTCAAAATCGTCGCCACCTACAAGCTGTGCTCTGAACAACTGTCTTCGCAGAGTCATTACGATTATGGTAGGTATATTTCACTACAGGATCGCTTAGTCTTCTCGCGTCTACCCTCCGTTCTGTACGTGTTGGTCCAAGTTTTCGTGGAAGATCAGGCTTATTGTTTTTGTTAACTTACGTGCATAATTTAATCATAATCTTTTTCCCAAGGTATGCGCGCGGTGAAGTCAGTGCTGCGCGCGGCGGGGGCGCTGAAGCTGCGGTACCCGGATGAGGATGAGGACGTGATCCTGCTGCGCTCCATCAAGGATGTCAACCTGCCCAAGTTCCTCGAACACGATGTGCCGCTTTTTATGGTTGGTGACACATTTTTTCGCACCCTGTTCATAACATCAGTAAAAATTGCGAAGACTATATTAATTATGCTTGTTCCAACAGGGCATCATCGGAGACTTATTCCCTGGCCTGCCGCTGCCTCTTGCCGGTCTTCCGCATCTAGTCGCTTGTCTTAAGGATGTTTGTGTAAATATTAACTTGGTGTCAAATGACTTCTTCGTGGAAAAGGTAAAATATTATTACGATTGTTTAACGATCACAATTATTATTGTAATGATTACAAAGTTGATAATTTTAATATTGCTTGTAGGTTCTTCAGTTGTACGAGATGATTCTGGTACGTCACGGTCTCATGCTGGTCGGGCTACCGTTTGCGGGCAAAACTAAGTGTTACCACGCCCTGGGCGGCGCGTTGGCATTGGTTTCCGAAAGGGTACTTATACAAGAAATTTTGGTTTAAAAAATAGAATATTGCACGTTGAAATAAGAACTTTCAATTTTAAAAGAAAGGTAGTATTCAGTTTAGAAGTACTTGTAATAGAGGATTTATTGCTTTTTAAGTTAAAAATGAGTGCAGATATGTTTTTATTCGAGTGGTGTAAGTACTAGTGTTTCTAGTGATTAATTCTTGTACTTTAGGGTCTGATGGCGGAGAACGCTGTGGAATGGACGGTGATCAATCCCAAGTCTATAACAATGGGGCAGCTGTACGGACAGTTCGACCCGGTCTCACACGAGTGGTCTGATGGTATTTTAGCCGTCAGTTACAGAGCATTCGCCGTGTCGCCTAATGATAATAGGTATTTCATCTTTTGCGATAAATAACAGATTTTACGTTCATATGTTACGATTCTGATATACGTAATGTAAATATTTCTTGTGCTTATATGACAAGTCTCGCTTTCATTTCTATGACCTTATATGGAGGTGCGCACACTACTCGACTTTTAGTTGTGCAACTAAACAGTTGAATGGCCTACGAAACAATCGACATTCGATAATTCCACATTTGTGCGATAGTTTAATCAAAGGTTTGCGCGAGCTCTAAGTTACGTGATGATACTAGCGTATCATTAGGATCGTAAATAAACGTACTTTTACGCATTTTTTCTATGAGTTATTATTAAAACTTGACTGCTTTTCTGATTGCAGAAAGTGGTTGGTATTCGACGGGCCGGTTGACGCGATATGGATAGAGAACCTGAACACGGTGCTGGACGACAACAAGAAGCTGTGTCTCATGAGCGGCGAGATCATCCAGCTCGCGCCCACCACCAACCTCATATTCGAACCAATGGATCTTGAGGCAGCCTCACCTGCTACCGTAAACACATTTTGCTATCCAAATTCAAGTAGTTGTTATTTAATTCTTGTCTTCAGATTTGAACTTCTTAAACTTTTACTATTAAATCTAGACTATATTAGGTGTCGCTGAAGTGATTTAAGAGTAAAAATATTATATCATTATGATTGTTAAGGTATCACGTTGTGGAATGATCTACATGGAGCCGAAAGGCCTGGGCTGGAAGTGCCTCATGGAGTCGTGGCTGAACACGCTCCCGCCGACTCTGCACAGCGTCAACAGAAACCTCATAAGGAACCTCTTCAACCGCTTCATGTCCCCGCTCTTGTGGCTTGTCGAATATTCTGGACAAGTTAAGGTTTGTTTTACCTTGATTGCTTAACGTCCTACTTTTATTATCATTATTAATTGGTCACAGTTACATATTGTGGATGTAGGGACATTCATCAAATATATTTATGGGTTCTCCCAATATTTTATTTTCCGATAAAATTGAGCTTGTATCGATGTTTTGATTGTAAAATACGATTCCGTTATCAGGAACTCTACTAACATGCGCTTGTTAATTTTTGTTTTTAGCAAATGTACATCACTTCACGGTCTAATCTGGTCAAGTCTTGTATGAATCTTTTTGATACTTTTATGGACGATTTCTATGACGAGAAGTACGTAGAACAGCTGTCGGATCTTGATGTTAGAGCTCAGTTGGAGGTTAGTATAATTTATGTTCGTCGATTTTTTTATATGCGGTGATAAATTTTTAATTAATGTATTTATTTTTCAAGGGAGTTTTCTTCTTTTCTTGTATTTGGTCGATTGGAGCAACTTTAGAAGGTAGCGGCAGACCAAAGTTTGATATGCTATTCCGAGGTTTGTTAGACAAGGAATTCCCAGAAAAGGTTTGTCTTACACGAAAGCAACAGAAATAAGTATACACCTTCACACTGTTATACACCTTCCTTAAACATTGCAGGTTATTCAAGCGTTGCAATTACCTAAAGAGATTGCGAAGCCTGAGAAACAATATATATTCACCATACCAAAGGATGGACTTGTGTACGATTATAGATTCATTAAAGAGGTAAAAATTTAATACAGTAAATAAGTAATAAATAACATTGTAACGTTCTGTTACTATTTTTGTCTATAATTAAGGGTAAAGGTAAATGGAAGCCGTTCCAAGACGACGTGGTCGCGGCGCCGCCGATCAGTCGCGACACGCCGCCCAACCAGATACTAGTGACGACGCTGGACAGCGTGCGATACCTCGCACTCTTCAAACTCTTCGTGACACACCACAAGCCGGTCATGATGGTCGGCCCCACCGGCACTGGGAAGTCTTCTTATATTATTGTAATAATGACTTTTTTATAATCGTGGAGCTCTAAACGCTACAAAATGTTTTTGTGTAATGACATCGTGATTTTTTCTAGGACTATCTTGTTAAAAGAGTCGATACAAAAGTATACAAGGCCCTAATCATGGCGTTTTCTGCACAAACCAACTGCAATCAAACACAAGATATTATAATGGGGAAATTAGATAAAAGACGAAAAGGTAATGTCCCATTTCGTTATTAACACCGATAACAGCCTTAAACGCAATGATAACGCTTTGTGATATCCAGGTGTGTACGGGCCACCGATCGGTTGCTACAGCGTGGTGTTCGTGGACGACGTGAGCATGCCGCAGGCGGAGACGTACGGCGCTCAGCCGCCCATAGAGGTGCTCCGCCAGGGCATCGACCTCGGCCTCTGGTACAACCGCAAGACCAACGACGCCATGCATCTCATTGATGTACAGGTAACATGTTGGAGAGTAACAAATCTCCTACTTTGATAGATGTAATAGGGACAAGGGCTTCTTAAAGGTTTCTTTTCATGTACGGTTTCTGAAAAGTTTAGCATTACTCTATCCTTAACTATATTTAATTGTTGCTGGCGTAAGTCCGTAGTAGTTGGAAGCATTATTGTGTGTTTTCAGTTCATGTGCGCGATGGGCAAACCGACGGCCGGTGCGAAGGTAATCACGCCTCGCTTCACGCGCCATTTCTCCTTCCTCTGCATCGACGAGTTCGAAGACGACACGTTGCAGGTCATCTTCAGCAGGATAATGCTTTGGCATCTTGATACAAGGTGCAAAGAATACTTATAGAAAAGATAGTAATCATTTTATGAGAATGTTAGGCTTTGAGTCACTAGACAGAACTCAGATTTACTTTTAATATTGTCTTATCAATGCTAAGTTGCCATAAACAAATCGGAATTTAAATATTTTAACTTTATTGTCACTTGTAGAAGTGATATGTTTGGATGTGGAGTTTTCTTTTAAGTCATGATTCAAAATTCCAGAGGATTCTCAAAAGACTTTGATCCGTGCATTGATGAATTAGTCGCCGGTACGTTAGAGGTATACAAGCAATGCCGACTGAACCTTTTGCCTACGCCATCCAAGTCTCATTACACCTTCAACTTGAGAGACTTCTCAAAAGTTATCTTGGTGAGTTAATTTGTAATAGAGGCGATACCACAACATAGTCTGTATTTTCCATGACTTCGGATGATACTAGACATGTTTTCATCCCAGGGCGTGCTTCTATCAGTCCCCGAAGTGACTCCAGACCTCCAGTCGATCAAGCGTCTGTGGGTACACGAATGTTTGCGCGTATTCTCCGACCGTCTGATCGAGGACGCAGACCGACAGTGGCTGGTCACCTGCCTGCGCTCCGCCACCGCACTACACCTTAACGACGACTTCGACAGGCTACTCTCGAGGCTGCTAGAAGGAGATAACAAAACTGTAATCACATGAACTCTTGACTTTGTCGAATTCCTGCAATGGTCCGTTTTAACAAGTATCTGTTTCAGATTACCGATCAAGACTTACGAAAGTTGATTTACTGTGATTTTGCAAATCCTAAAGTTGACACACGCTTTTATATGGAAACTACAAATATGGAGCATTTGAATTCGACTGTTGATGCTTTTCTAGTTGAATTCAATAACATGTCCAAGAAGCCAATGAATCTTGTATTGTTTCGGTGAGCTTTTACTATCCAGCAACTCAAGCAACACAGCAGAATATTACAAAAAAACCACTTTAAGAATTGTTTTCTGTTAAGTTTTCTTCTATCGTGTAATTCAAAAAATATTGTTGTTCGTAAAAGTAAACATTTATATTTCTACGCAAAAGTTTGAGTTCTTAAAATATATTTTAATATAATTCGTCCCAAAGAATTCACTTTCAATGTACGAATCGACTGTCATAATAATCTTGCTTCTTAATTATCTCAGACCACTGAGCTGTTGGGTTCTCGATCGTAATTAAAGTAGACGTGATCCCGAGCAGAATTCGCTCCATTGAACTGGAGTGGAAAAGATTAAACGTTTCTTTACAATGGTTCAATGAACCTGATTTTGATATGTACATTATAAATGTTTATGTCATTAATTCTTTGAATGTAACTAAAACAAGTTGGTTTTTTTCCTTGTCGATGACTCTAATTTCAGTTACTGGAATGGATGCACAAGATGAGAAGGATCGAAAAGTGTTAAGTGATGATGATCAATTGATTGGTATCTTGTGCTAGGTTTGCGATCGAGCACGTGTCTCGCATCTGCCGCGTGCTGACGCAGCCGCGCTCGCACGCGCTGCTGGTTGGGCTCGGCGGCTCCGGCCGGCAGTCCCTCACCCGCCTCGCCGCACACATTAATGAGTATGACCTGTTTCAGGTAAGTCATTTTTAGTTTGGAATTTTGGTTACAATAATTGTGGTTTTGTTACAATATTGCTTCTGCTATAGGTTGAAATGAGTCGTACATATGGTAAGAACGAATGGCGTGAAGATTTGAAAACATTGTTGAAGAAATCTAGCACTCCAGAATTACACATGGTGTTCCTGTTTATTGAATCACAGGTAAATTGTACACTTGAATTTATTCTGGTACCTTACTTTTAATTTTAAGGAAATGATATCTTTTAATACGAGGTATATAATACGATTAATGTAATAAAATATTTTGATTAGATCAAAGAAGAAGGTTTCCTTGAGGATGTCAACAATATGCTTAACTCCGGAGAAGTGCCCAATATCTTCGTGGCCGATGAAAAGGCTGAACTTTGTGAAAAAATGAGAGTTGTAAGTATAATTATTCGATTTTTCACTTAACATACCATTTAGATAGGATAAATTACATTGAAGAACATATGTATATATATGAAATGTTTTTCAGATCGATCGTCAACGCGACAAGTCCCTGCAAACTGACGGCAGCCCGACGGCGCTGTATGCGTACTTCGTGTCAATTGTGCGTGACCAGCTGCACATTGTGCTAGCGATGTCGCCCGCCGGCACTGCACTGCGCACGCGCATCAGAAAGTTCCCCTCTCTCGTCAACTGCTGCACCATCGACTGGTTCCAGGTCATCATCCTACACTCGCATTGAAACCGCGTAATTAGCAGTAAAACACTATGATAAATTGAAATCGTGAAATTAACAATCAAACTGTAGGAGTGGCCAGCGGACGCGCTGCTGGCCGTAGCTAAGCGATTCCTGAAAGACATCGAGCTGACAGAGCTGGAGCGGGAGACGGCCATCAAGCTGTGCCAGATGTTCCACACGGACACGCAGGAGCTCACGCGCCAGTTCCTGATGCGCCTCAAGAGATACAACTACGTGACGCCCACCGCATACCTCGAGCTCATCAACATGTTTAAATCATTGCTAGATAAAAAAAGAAAGTGAGTGATTCATTTGTTACTTTTATACATAATTTTATCGAAATATGTTGTCTCCAAACATTTGCAAAGAGAGTGTTTACCAATTTCAAATGTTTTACCATTATCTTTTCAGGGAGCTGCTATCAAATGAAAAACGTTATATCACCGGACTTGATCAACTCGCTATCGCGGCTAAGTCTGTGGCTGCACTGCAAGAGGCGCTGGAGATCCTGCAGCCGAAGCTCGCCGCCGGCGCCGCTGCTGTGGCGGAGACCACCGCCAAAGTAGAAAAGGAAAAAGAAGGCGTGGCTCTGGTGGAAGCTGAAGTCTTGGTCGACCAGGCTGCTGCTGAGGAACAGGTGACTATACCAGCTATATTTTGTAAATTGACAATTGACAATATTATCAAAAGAAAACAGTTGTTGCTGTATTAGTTATAATCAAAGACGTAATTAACTTTATGAAGACAATCGTTTTTCACATGGTGTCGCAAAATTAAGAATGGAAGTTTATGCAATTGTGTCCTATATTCAATATTTTTAGCCTTTACTTAAAATTTAATGGATTCATTTGGCTACGATCATACCAGGCTAAAGAAGCGCAAGGTATAAAAGACGAGTGCGACGCTGACCTGGCAGAGGCGATGCCCATACTGAATGCGGCGCTGGCGGCGCTCGACACACTCACACCACAAGATATCACATTCATTAAGACAATGAAGAGTCCGCCGAGAGGAATTAAACTCGTGATGGAAGCTATATGTATATTAAAGGTATTTTATAAACTGTCTTCAGTCAGAAGTACATAGGTGTTAAGTATAATGTTAGTTTGAAATATAATAGAAATTAAATAAGTATGTTTGGATTAAATGTTGGATATAGCCATGATAACTTAATTAGAATGAATTGAAATTAGAAGTCAGATTAAACCCATTTATATAAAACGAAATGGTGAGATAGACTTTTTGCTTATAATTGACAGTATTTGAGAAAGACAGAGTAGAATTTAATACCATGTACTCTTTTGTTGATCGATTATACAAAACATATTCAGTGCTGTAAAATGTGCTTATTATTTATTCATTCTGTAGACTAACGCTTTAAATTTTTATATTTGCTTGATTTCAATGCTCTACCAAAAGGATGATCCGGTAAGTAGGAATAATGTCTATCATGTTCTACTTAGTTAAATAGCTTTAATTTAACTTTTCATGTAAGTATGAAAAAAAGATTTCTTAGTTTCTATAACAACTTATTTCTTATTGGATTCTGTGATTCAGAGTCTAAAAATAAATCGGATGTTTACTACAAAGCAGTTCCTTAAAACGTCCAGTGAAACGTTTACGATGTTTTATTTTGAAATCTGTACAATAAAACTTAAAGTAACTTATTAAACATTTTAGGAAGTGAAACCGGATAAAATCCCAAATCCATCAGGAGTTGGAACAGTAGAGGACTATTGGGGACCGTCGAAGAAGTTGTTGAATGACATCAAATTTCTAGAATCTCTACAGAACTATGACAAAGATAATATTCCCCCGCCCGTTATGAAGAAACTCATGGCGACTGTGATGCAAGACGATGGGTTCGTTCCGGAGAAGATTAAGACTGTGTCCGTAGCGGCTGAAGGTATGTGATAGGACAATTTTAAAACTTGTTTGTTATTTACAAGACCTATACGAATAATGTCGGAGGTATTTTATTAGGTATGTGTAAATGGGTGATTGCAATGACGAAGTACGACAAGGTGGCCAAGATCGTGGCGCCGAAGAAGCAACGTTTGGCAGCTGCTCAGGCGGTCTACGACAAGGCTATGGCCGCTTTAGCGATCAAACAGGCACAGCTCAAAGAGGTAACCAACACAACGCTTTGAAATTTTTAGTGTGCACTACACTTAGTAGCAGTCTCCTATGAATTGCAGACTAAAAATGTTGAAATACTGATATCAATAAACGATAATAGATAACTATTCATTTACTAATCTTTAGAGGATTTTTGGTAATGTTATATATGATTTTACAATAGGTACAAATGAAACTTGGAAAACTCGAAGCTATGTTAGCAGAACAAAGTCGACAACAGAAAGTATTGGACGATGAAGTGATGGACTGCAGTAATAAATTGAAGCGCGCCGAAATGTTGATCTCCGGCCTGGGCGGGGAGAAGACGAGATGGACTCAGATAGCGAAGACGTTAAGGGATACCTATAACTCACTTACTGGTACTCTTCAGAATTTTATTTATAAAATCCCAATTTACTGACGCAAAACAATTTCAATTGTTAGGCTTGTCAAAGTTTATATGCTGTTCCTCACTATCTTACTTAATTTGCTTGTTATAGGTGATATATTAATTGCGGCTGGAGTCATCGCTTATCTTGGACCTTTTACAGCTGCGTTTAGAAATTCGCAGGTACGAGTTATAATTTTTTACTCACTTATAAAAAGGTGTGAATATGAAAGTTTCGCAGTTGATGAAGCTATTGATGGTTCTCTGGATGATGAGGCGATTGTTTCGTGTTCAGGTGATAGCGTGGGCGAAGGCGTGCCACGAGTGCGGCATCGTGTGCACGCTGCAGTACAGCGTGGCGCGCGTGCTCGGCGAGCCCGTCACCATCCAGCAGTGGAACATTGACGGGCTGCCCGACGACGACTTCAGCTGCGAGAGCGCCATCATTATTATGTTCGTACTTCGTTACATAAAGACAAGCGATCTGCGACTATTAACCTTCTTTTGTTTTTCTGTAATTATACGTTTTCATACAGGACCGCTCGTCGTTGGCCTCTCATGATCGATCCACAAGGACAAGCCAATAGGTGGATAAAGAACATGGAAAAGCCAAATAACTTGTGCGTTGTTAGAATGACTCAAGCTGATCTCAGCCGCGTCTTAGAAAATGCTGTACAATTTGGCCAACCGGTATTTATGTTTTGTTTTAAATCTTATGTGAACACGTGCCAGAAAGCAAAATGTACGTGTGTATGTGTTCTTATATGGCATCATGGGCAGTGTATGTTCTTTCAGAGATAGAAAGTGGTTTAAGATCATAGATAGACATACTCAGATCACACACTCTGTGTAGGTGTTGCTGGAGAACGTCCTGGAGGAGCTGGACCCGATGTTGGAGCCGCTGCTGCAGCAACAAACGTTCCGGCAGGGCGGCGCGCTCTGCATCAAGATCGGGGACTCCATTGTTGAATACAGCAAGGACTTTAAGTTAGTGCTATTACAAGAAACTAAGCAATAAAAAATTATGTACTTAAGATTCAACAAGTTATTACTAATTCCTTACAGTTAAACGATTTTTGTTCATTGGTTATTAAGAAATACAATTTTTTTAGATTATACATCAGCACCAAACTGGCCAATCCGCATTACTTGCCGGAAGTAGGAGTTCGTGTGACGCTAGTGAACTTTATGCTCGCCAAGGACGGTCTGCAGGCGCAGCTGCTGGCCCGAGTGGTGGCCAGGGAGAGGCCCGACCTGCAGCAGGCCAAGTCTGATCTCACCACGCAAGGAGCGGAACACAGGCGACTCCTACAGGAGATCGAGAAGAAGATTCTCACCGTCCTCTCTACTTCTGAACATTTGTTGGAAGACGAAGAAGCTGTACAGGTAAGGTTAAAAGACTTTGCAGACAATTTTGAGTTTGATTCTGAGTCTATTGACTTAAACTAAAAACTAATCATAAGGATGTTTTAAGAATGATAACAGCGTGCAAAATGATGCAATGCCTGAGAATTATCATACATGTTTGTCTAGATTTTGAACTCAGCCAAAGACATGTCGAATGAAATCAAGGAGAAGCAAGAAGTGGCCATGATCACGGAGAAAGCTATCGACACTGCAAGAAATGACTACGTGCCCATCGCCGTACACTCAACAAACTTGTTCTTCCTAATCGGTAAACATATTCACCATTATTAGAGAAAAACAGTCATGCTCTTTAGTTTGAAAATGAGCATAAATTGTATTATAACACTAATTTGACGAAATGATCGAAATTTTTATTTTATTTCAGCACAGTTTTAATGTAACATTTTCTTTTAGCTTCATTGGCCAATATCGATCCCATGTACCAGTACTCGCTGGGCTGGTTCGAGGGCCTGTTCACTGCGGCCATTGACAACACTGAGAAAGTCGACGATATCCAAGAACGACTGGCGATATTGCGAGCATACTTTACTTACTCCCTTTACAATAATATTTGTAGGAGTCTATTCGAAAAGGTATGGTATTTTTATGGACCAACTGTAGATTATCAACACGATGTAGGCATTGATTTAAATGAAGTGTAATAGTCTATACCCAAACTAAATCTAGTTTTTGTGGTGTTAAATAAGTTAATGAGTAACAGAAAAAAATGCGAAAATTTAGATGGATGGATGGATGTTTGTTAGATAAAGTATTTAGCCTAAAAGCCTAAAAGCAAATATCATCGAGATTCGTTCAGCAGGAACGGATTTGGATGAAATTTGTCATAAATGTAGATGTAAAAAAAACAAAAGTTAGTAACCTGTTCTTCCAGACTATCCTCTACAGGCTACTAACTTTTGT
>JAOCNA010000001.1:8437647-8448628 GCA_026546675.1 Papilio helenus
TATAGTTATTAATCTTTTCGGATATATTTTTCTTTCATGTACTATGTACATTTGCGGAAATCCACGATGTTAAGGAGTAAAAGGTTAACATGGTATGAGGGATGAATCGCATGTAACAAGGAGAACGTTAGTTATGAGTGTGGTACACCGGTAAAGGTAGACCCGAAAAGAGATGTATTGCGTGAAAGGTGACATGATGAAGAAGGGAGTGATGACTGAGATGACGTATGATAGAGTTATGAGGATAAAAACCTATTGCGCCGACCTTACGGGAGTAGGATAAGGAGGATGATGACATAGGCTACTGACTTTTGTTTTTTTTTTAATTCTGCGCGGTCGGGGTCGCAGACGAAAACTGGTAGAATATAATTTGTCATTCCATTGTGTAATGGAATGACTATAATCAATGATGGGTTTGTTTTATTTGTTTGTGTTAAGTCAATAGTTGAAAAGTATAATTATATGTTTGCATTAGATAATTGAACTATTGAATGGATCGGATCTATTGTTTCTTGTTACTAATGTACTACTTTGTAATACTGTATCTAATTTTATTAGAATGAAATTTAACGTATATATATTTCTACTACGAGATGAAGTTATTGTCCGGCTTTTCCAGACATCGCCTATGACATAAACAGGGTGATTTTTTAAACTATTCTTACTAGCTTTTTCCAGTGACATCGTATGCGCGAAATTAAAAAAGCGTAGTAAGTAGCATGTCACGTTAAGCTGTTTTAAATGTAGTAACAAATATCCATCCATCTCAACTTTCGCAATAATATTAGTATGATACGTTATTTTGTTTTCATCTGTTTTTCAGTTAAGATTACTAATTACTGTTTTAAATGTTAAAATTCTAGATGAATTAGTGATCTAGGCTAGTGACATTTCGATATTACCTTAGTCACCACATTCCGAACGGATACAAATTTGCATAGATAAATTTTGTGATGCTTTATCTAAAATGCATAAAAAGATAATATTTAAATATTTTAATAGCCACTATTTTTATAACCAACGAATATTTTAAATTAAATAATCATCTATACATATAATAAAATTGCAGTGTCTGTAATATCAAAAGAAAAATTACAGATTTCGGGAATATTATGTATTTGCGTTACTGATAACGGAAATCGCATTTCAAAATGTTTTGTCTGTCTGTCTGTCCGCAAGACAAGTTTGTAATCTCTGAAATGGCTGGGTCGATTTCGAGCGGACTTTCACTGGAGCTGACATAGACGGGCATATTATACGCTACTTTTTTATTTTAATATTGCGTGGACTAAGTTGCGGGCAACAGCTAGTGGTAAATATATTTTTTATACATCTATTTGCGCCAAATTTAGATAATAAAATATTATCGAACTATTATTATAAATGCGAAAGTTTAGATGGATGGATGTTTGTTAGAATTTGTAGCCTAAGCGGCTGAACGAATCTCGATGAAATTTGACAAAGACATAAAGGATAGTCTGGAAGAGCACATAGGCTACTTTCTTTTGTTTTTTAATTCCACGCGGACAGTGTCGCGGGCGAAAGCTAGTTTATAATATTAGTAAGAAGTAAGGTAATCAGGAACTATGATATAGAATGTAAAATTTAAACAGAACACAAATTTTAAATGGCAGTAAATAATAAATATTTGTTAGGGATATATTGAAATTTGTGTATTATTTACCTGACTGGTCCCATGCCTTCGTAAAATTGATATTCAGCCTTATCAGTGGATATTATAGTCCAACAAGCTCCATCATTGATCATTTCTTTATTTGGCTCTTTAGGGCACGGTGTTGCCTGGAACTGGATTATTCTCTCCTGGGATAAGCAGAGATACATCCGCTCCGTGTCTTTCATGTAGAATGCACATTTGTGTAGTTGAGAGACTGGGTCGTCTGCTTCCAATAATGCCATTTGCTTGTCCACCTAATCAACATTTTTTTTATATGATAAAGTATCAAATAAACAAGCTGACACTTGATTTCGGTGAAAAGGAAAGCCACTACTGCCCATAGACATCTATAATTATAGATGCATTGCCTATTCAACAGAGGAGAAACACATGAAGAGGATATTTCCACTTCCTATGTGTCTCCACCGTCAAATACCTTCCCATTCTTTCCTTATTTGGGCTTCTTTACCACTGTTAATAATAATTAATTATATGTTTTGTAATATTTACCTTTCTAATTATAAGCCGAGGTAATGCCATCCCTGTTACAGAACAGACAAGTTTCACAGTAGATCCATAGTGGACATAACCATCTCTTACTGCAAATTCTTCAGACTCACTTTCATTATCGTCCAGCAAGTGTATCGTGAATGCTCCCCACTGTGTAGACGATGCATGGAAGTTACCATTCTCCACATGCAGGTATCTTGTAGACACTGTCTGTGATCTCAGTCTATTGAAGAGTGCCACCTTTGTTCCGCTAGCTATACACAAATCTGCATTCTTTAAAGATTGCTTTTTCTTTGATGGTTTCGAAATTACTTTTATCCTTTTACTATTGAAAATGCCTATATCATGTCCGTTACCATAAAACATTTTAACAGATAACATAAAGTGTTTTCGTTTGTCTGAATCTGATATGTACAAAGTTTTAGCTGCACAGTACTGCTTTCCATTATTCAGGTCTAATTGCTGCATATCCTGGTCAGAGTTACCGATGCCAATAAAAGCACAGAGTTGTGACGCCTGCTCGGTCTCACCTTCGCGCAGCATGCGCTCGCGACGCAGCCGCCAACCATCGCCAAAAAGGTAAATACAAGGAGGTGGACAGAAGAACCTTTTTTCGTTTCCATACGACTTTTGGGCCACTTTAGCGTGCAATATGACAACAACCATATCTGAACGATCGCGCAGGTATCGTTCCATGGCTTCACGGGTGAGTCGGCGCTCCTCGGGGCGGTAGGCGCCGGCGCCGGGGCCCGCGGCGCTGGCGTAGCGCGGGTACAGCGCGCCGTGCTGCGGCGGCGGGGACGGCGGGCCCTGCGCCATCCCACCCGCGCCCGCGCCGTACTGGTGCGGCATGCTGGCCACCTTTGCTCTGTTCTCACCTCCTCCCGCACTGCATCACCGATCGATCCGGAATCTGGCCGCACATGACGCTGACCTCGAGCCTCTAACTTGAACCCTTGATTCGAATATCACCGCGGTAGATTGCCCATATTACCAGGAGAAATTGTTAATATCCTGTCCGACCAGTGTCGACTCTTATCAAGCGTAAACACTTACAACGCGCTGTCGACACAGTATCTCACTTTCTTAACGACTATTAACTTTTCGATCGATACACTTTTGTGTTATTCACGGCACCATAAATAAATAATTACGATGGGAACTTTAACACACTTCATTCAAAAACACCTGTTCGATGGTAGAAATTTCAGACAGTCTAGCCAACATACCACAGTTTACTATTTATTAATATTACTAATAAACCTAACGTAAGATCTAATAAGTTCTGAGTAGATGATATTCCGTTTATATTCGTTATTAAAAGTTGATAAAACTTGTGTTTATTTCGTTTTGATACGACAACGCTTTTATAAGGATCTGTCAAGAAGAACCATAGACACTGAAACAAGCGTGTTGTCGATTACACGCGCGCGAATAAAATCGAGCGATGCGAGTTCGGCTCCGGCGCGACTGACAGCTCGGCAGACAGACGGTCGGTCATAGGATGTGGGGTTACGCATGGGGCGTGAGAAAATAAAGTGTGGGAAAGAGTGGGCGTCGCGGCGTAGTAAAACATTTGATATTGTATGTAGTGAACGGAACACTTACGAATGCGCCAGTAGCAGGCGGCATTTCGATTTGTTTTTGTGTGCGTCATAAATATACGTCGAGTTCACAGAGCGAAAAGGTTGCGATGTGTGAGGAAGAGACCGACGATTGACCGAAGATCTCGTGGGAAACGACCTTTGTTATGTACATCGATATGTACATTAGTTAAAACAAAAAAATCTGGTCTGGAATTTAATCTCACACGCGATGGGAGTCACTGGACTGTGGAGACTTATAGAGCCCGCGGGCAAACCGGTCCCCGTGGAGACTTTGGAGAACAAAGTGCTCGCAGTCGGTATGATTAACTTCACACTTCATCGGTAAAGTTAATCGGAATCCTATTTGATAACAAGAAGTATTCTTTTTCACCAGATATATCAATATGGTTGCATCAGATGGTCAAAGGATACCAAGATGCAAAAGGAGCTCCTGTCGCGAACGCTCACCTTATGGGATTATTTCAACGTCTTTGCAAATTACTATACTTTAGAATAAAACCAGTATTTGTTTTTGATGGTGGATACCCTGATTTGAAAAAAGAAACGATTGTAAGTTTATTTCAATCCAACACAACAAAAACTACCCTACCTTTACACAATATATGTGATTTTAAAAGATAATTAAAATATTTGTTAAAGTAGTTTTTTTTTTACTTTTTTTTCAGTTGTTTTTATCAAGGTTATTTATTTATTAGACCTTATTATCTATTAATAATAATATAAAATGAATTAAGATATCATGATTTCACAATAATTTACAAATAGTTGCAAGAACTTTGTTCTGAAGATTTTTCCTAATTAAAATTCTTTGACTAATTTGAATCTATTGTTTCATGTTAATCTACAAAAAAAGCTAGTTTTTGCTTACGAAATTAATTAACATTTGTTTCAACATTTCAGGCTAAAAGACAGGATAATAAAACTAAACTTAATTCTGAGTCAGAAAGATTGAAAAGAGAGCTAGTCCTATTGCTTGGGAAACGGACAGCTATTGGTAGTTTATTGGGAAAGCAAATATCTCCGAAGAAAGCCACCACTGCAACAGATGTTAATCAAGATGATATATTTAAATTGCCCGCATTGCCACAGAAGGAAGAAACTGAGTCAGAGTATGTAAATAGTTAACTCCATCTCAATTGGATAAAATTCGTTAACACACTTAAAAAGACCTCAAATCCTATGAGTTCAACTGTTCAGTTAAATTGAACACGTAACAGAATTTTCATTACATATTTTTGTGGATAATCTTAATACTAAGCAATTTGGAATATTGTTTCTTTGTTTACAAACTTAAGTTTTTGAATACAATCATGTATAATTAATATTCCTTAAATCCTTTTGTGTCTAGGTCTGAAGATGAACAAGATTCTAGTGCATCCACAGTTGACCTACACACTGTTGATGTAGAGTCAGATAACTTCAAAAATATGCCTGCTAAAGAAAAGTATGATTTACTTGTTGAATTAAAAGAAACAAGAAAGATGAATTCATGGGGAAAGCTACATACACTGCCAAAGAAAAGTGATCAATTCTCAGATTTTCAAGTTGGTATTAATACTTAAATATTGATAAAAAAAAAACATTCAAAATTTACTTTTACTTTTAAATTACAGATGGAAAGGTTACTGAAACGTAGAAAAATACAAGAATGTTTGGAAGAAACAGAAAAAGAAATGGGTGATGGCACAATGTCCATAAATGAGCTTGAATCCCTGTTAAATGATGAAGGAATTGATACAAAAATTGAAGAACTTCCTACTCGCCGAATCGCCTCTAATAATACAACTAGATACTTACTTATTAATAATGTAAAACAAGCTTTAGCTGATGCAAAAAAGAAAAAAGAATTACTTAGCAAAAAAGATGAAGTTGAACAGAAAATTACTCCTGAAGAGGCAGCTTCTGTAACACCAAAAACAGAAGATGAAGAACTTGAAATGGCAATAAAAATGTCAATGGAATGTGTAGATGATGCTAACACAACTGCCAATACATCCAAAACAGATGATTCTTGGACTTCAAATTTGTCAGATTCAGAATGTTCATACTCTTATTCAGAAGATGAGGGTGAAGATATTGAACAGCCAGATATGTCCTCTGCCAAAGCCTATATTGCACAATATAGTGACTTTACCTACAAAACTATTGATAATATTGTAACATACAAAACAAGTAGCTCCAAAACTAAACCCAAAGTCCCCAAAATAGATGAAATAATCAAAGAACTTGAAAATGAAAAATCGATTATAGTAGACAAAGTTGATTTGTCATCTGACGAAGACAATAAAATGCATAGTATTGAAGTTCCAGAACCATCTACAATAGAAATTGAAAAGAACATGATTGCTGATGTTGATATGAATGATACACAGCAATCAGTTATTGCTGTTGAAAACCAATCCATTGGTGTAATAAATCTCGACACAAGCACCGAAGAGGAAAAAACAGAATTAAAGAATACTGTATCTGACTCTCTTAATACAACTGTTCAAAGCGAATTATCAGATTCTAGTGACAATGAGTTTGAAGAAGTGCCAGAAGAAAGTAAATCAACCAAGCCAATTGTTGAGCTTACTCTCAACATGGGAGCAGTTCCTGATGATGATATTTTCGCTGACGTTTTTGAAGACAACAAACAAGAAAATATCAAGGAAAAGCAAGAAATTACAAAGCAACCAACAATTTTGAATAGTAATATTGATTTGTATGAAGTTAAAGTGAAAGAAGATCCTGATGTCGAATTTTATAAAATAGATGAAGATGGAGAAATAACTGATATTCCAAAAATAGACAAATCGCCTACTGAAGATGGTTCTAATGCCCAAGAGCAAAAAGATATTGTGACATCCCTAGAAAGAAGTGATCAGGCTGTCATTAATAATAAGCCATCAAAGCAATTAACTACTGAAGATTTAAACTCCATGATGACTGAGATTCAAAGCAAAGAGGACCATTTGATACAAGAAAAAGGAAAAATGGATAGAATTGGGCGAAATATAACAGAGGAAATGACAAAAGATGCACAAGAGTTGCTACAAATTTTTGGTATCCCTTACATAGTTGCTCCAATGGAGGCGGAAGCACAATGTGCATTTCTTGAACATGTTAAACTAACAGACGGGACTATAACTGATGATAGTGATATTTGGTTATTCGGTGGAAAGACGGTTTATAAAAATTTCTTTAATCACAAGAAGCATGTCATGCAGTTTCTTTCAGAAAGAATAGAGAAGTCATTTAGTAAGTGCTATATCAGTACGGACTTAAAACTCAGCTTTGGGGATTAAGGTTTTGGGTAATATTTGAGATACAGGCTTCGTTTGTGATTGTGTGTTGATTCAAACAACGATACAAAAACGGTTTTACGACCTTTTTCTCTATGGAAACGTAACAGGCGAGATTTTTTTTTTAATTTTGGGGCAGTATATTTCTTCTATTTTCAACAACTGCAAATTACTTGCAAGAAATATCTTGACTAGAGCTTCTTCTCTATTTGCCTTAAAATCTTTGTTCTTGATATGGCTTATAACTTTAGATTAACTTTAGACAGTAAATCATTTACCTATTGTACTTTTTCAGATTTATCTCGAGAACAGTTAATATTATTTGCTCTGCTAGTCGGTAGTGATTACACAATGGGTGTGACCGGTATAGGCCCAGTAACTGCTCTAGAAATCCTAGCTTCCTTTCCGTTTAGCAGGAGAAAATTCCTCGATGAGACATCTAAACAGGCGCAGTACTTCCAAATAATAGCAGGTTTGCAAGAGTTCAAGAAATGGGTGCGAGCAGGAAAGAGAACAGATAATATTAAACTAAAGAAAAAGATAAAGAATGTTCAATTAACAGATGATTTTCCAAGTATGAGGGTATGTATTTCTGAGTTTTTTCGTAATTGCATAGATACTAATTATAAAAAATTTATTTACAAAAAAATGTTAAAGGAAATTCTAATTAAAAAGTCTAAAAATAATCTTTTAATAGGTGGTTCAAGCATACCTGGAGCCGAATGTTGAAAAAAGTGACGAAAAATTTACATGGGGAAATATTGACATTACAATCTTAAGAGATTATACTAAAACGAAATTCGGCTGGTCACAGAATAAACTCGATGAAATCATAAAGCCAGTTTTAAGCAGAATAAACGAACGCAAAGCACAAAGATCGGTTCAAGATTATTTCAAAGCAAAGATAGATTTTCAGTCACTCGAAGATAAAATGAGTAAAAGAGTTAAAGCCGCGGTTCAAATGATGGACCCGGAATATAAGGAACAAGTAAACGAAGATACCGCACCTGTTACTGAAGAAAAAAAAGAGATAAAACGAAAAGCAAAAGGTAAAACGGTTAATGATCTTTCAGAACCATCGACAAGTAAAAAGAAAAAAGCTGAGAATAACACAGTAACTAAAGTTATCAATATTAATGAAGGCAACTGTAAAGGCTTCGAAGTGATCATTCCTAAAACTGACAGATTCCAAGAGATAATACCACAGAGAGAACAAGACAAACAGATGATTTTACAGAATAAGTTAAAAGCGATAGAAATATTCAGAAAAACTAAATTGAATAGAAAAGTCAAGCGCACGAAAAGGAACGTAATCAAACCAAAGGAAGATGCAGAACTCTCAGAAAGCAGCGATGAAAATTAAATGTGATATTTTTTTAATAAAATTCCAATTTAAAATATGAAATTTATTGTTTACATAACCGTTTATCTAAGCACTTTTAAATATAGCTAATTTAGTTTATGTAAATTAAAATTTGCTTATCACCACACGAATAGCGTTATAAAGAAAACATAACTTAGGTATTTAAATTAAAAAAGTCCTGGTCCAAGTGATGCAAACAAGACTTGTCAGCCGAATAATACTGTACATAGATATATAATAATAGTACATATTTAAATGCGGGTAGTAATGGCTTTACATTCATAAATGCTATCACTTGTACTCGGACCTATTTAGGGATAATCGATGTCAAAAGCTATATCGATTATTATACGATATTTCGATTCTAGGATACAAAAAAAATCAAAGAAAAAAAAATTTATATCATTACGAATATTGGTTAAAATCATTTATTTACAATTTAAACAATTTTTAACACTTGGTTCAGGATAAATATGTAATACATTTTTGTATAGAAAATGAACCACTGGGAATATCTAGATATCCACTATCGAAACAATTGTACGAAAACATTGAAATCTTTGAAAATATTCAAATAAAAAAAAAATATTGCAATGTTTTTTCGACAGTAATTTACATTTATTTCAAAGCTTTTACCTAATTATTAATGATTCGTGCCAGCACGATTTTTCCTAGACGTGTCTCAGTATATACAAAAAATTAGCCCAATTCTGATTGTAACACTATTTAATTAAAATTCGTCTTAAAAGTAAGTGTTGCTGTTAGCATTTTTTTGGTTATGTTAACTGCTAGAGAACTGTTTTAAACACATAGGGACTGAATTTCCTATGAAAAGCGTGGATTTCTAACTGCAATAAACTAAGATTATGTAATACATAATTAACATCGAAAATCCCTAATAATTACATAATAAAAGCCATAATATATTTAATTTAACATAACATTTGCATTGATATGATTGTTGTTGCTCGAAGTTATAGTCGTTTCTTATTCTCAACAATTTAAAACTTGAAGTATCGACTATACATAGATGTAATTTGTGTAAAATTCCAAATACATTTAGATGAGACGAAAAATATTTTTATATAAAAACTTAAATATTGCGATAGGACGTTATAATAGTGAAATACAAAAGACTTATTCATATAATAAATAAAACATACCTTTATGTTCTAAACATTTCGTTTTCTAGTACCTTAGATCCTAGTATATAAAGGTACAAGGCGTAATTATTCATTATTACATAAATAAGCCCTGTACATATATTCTATTAACGAAACAATTCCACGTGTAATATAAGGGCATGTTCACACCAGGTTTAGCCGCCGAAGATAAGTGGTACATAGCTTATATTTTTTTTAATAAAGATATTTGTTCACACGGACGCTACGTTCATCAGCGTAGTTACAAAATTGCAATTCGTGGCATGCCAGCTACTGGTACGTGCCGGCTTCTACAATGTGTACACATGCCAGTAAATAATCAACGAGATCATATGAGACGAGATTTATCAGTGTCAAACTTCGTAGCACAAAATCAAATATTATGCTAGCTGTTGTCAGTTAGCGTTCATATTTGCCTGTACATAGGATGCCAGCGTACCAGCGACTGGCGTGTGTATCCCCGGCCTATTTTACGTTTACATTAGAGCTGTCAATCGGCGGCTGGTGCGGTGTGAACACAGCCTATTGCAGTTGGCCAGTAGCGCCAATTATGCCAGTGATTTTAGGCGCTACTGGCCTAGTGTAAGTCCACAACATCTAAAAACACTCATAGTTCATTATCCTAACATCGGTCATTAGAAAGATCTTTTACTGCAATAAGCTCTCCGTCTACCGAATACACCAAGACAAAGATTCAATAAAACCTTATTTACAATGACTAAAAGCTGAAACGAAAACTTCAAACGGGCACCTAGTGATTTTTACATTGATGGTTGCGTTCACAACAAAACCACAAACAAAAACAAAGTCTGGAATTCACAAACACTTTAATCAACTTTAACAACGCTATAGATCTTCCTGACAAACCAGAAGCAGGCCATGAATCCGATGGTGCCGGTGAGAAGGAAGAACAGGAACACCATGATGAAGGTGTACCCGAAGTAGAGGAAGGTGGAGGCGGCATCCTCGATGTTGAGCTTGGTGACGAAGTAGTGACAGCAGTAGACGAAGAGGTAGCCGGCGGTGGAGCCCGAGCTGAGGAAGGCGCGCCACCACCAGTGGTAGTCTTCAGCGCAGAGGTGGAAGTAGCACAGCAGGATGGTCGTCTCCGAGCACGTGATCACCAGGATCACGAACACCAGGAACAGGAAGCCGAACATGTAGTACATCTGCAAAGAGATTTACATGTAGAGTATGTTGAAAATTTTCAAATCTTAGACGACAATCAAAGACATTTAAGAAATATATAGATTAGACAAAGTGAACAACATTTTTCACCGGTAACTTCTTTGAAAGGTACTATGTTAGTTGTCAAGTTTAGTACCACCTTATGTCCTTGTATTGACATGTTATAAAAGATTTGACAAAATTGTCATAAG
>JAOCNA010000001.1:8545537-8565278 GCA_026546675.1 Papilio helenus
AATCCACTCCCTTCTTAAGCATATCCTCTTTCACACAATCCATCCATACTTTCTTCGGCCTTCCTCTACCTTTGTAGTCATCCACATTCAATTTTAACACTTTCTGGTTTATGTCCTCATCGTCTCGTCTAATTACTTCTAATTAGTTCTTTACTTACTTCCATTAGCTTTAAATATTAATACTTCGTTGTTTATTTTAGGTTCTATCTTATTATTTGCATTATATCTTACGTTCAGACAAGAGGTTTAAAATATAAATTCTTAGTGGCTCTTAAACATCAAAACTGTAGTTTATGGTCGGTTCGGCGTTCGGTTTTATTTAAGGGCGTGGCCGGCGATGGAGTTTTTATAACAACCTTTACAAATTGTGAATCTGTGTATTCAAAGCGTGGAAAGTGCCTTTGCCCTTTTTTTTTGCATTATTCTGTTATAAGTCAAAACTGTTAGGGCGGGGTTAGACTTGAAGCGATCTTTAGCAAATAAATCTTACATTTGGAGGTTATTCTACACCTAAGTATAGTTGATTATTTAATTTTCCAAAATTAATTGTTACAATTGTGGTCAAGATTGCCAGCAAGAAATATTGAATATATACTGTGATTAAAAATAGTTTCATCAGAATATATATACGTTTATTAATTGCTTATAGATTTTTGGTGCTGGTGAGAGTTAACTATTTAACAATTAATAATTTTTTTGCAGCAGTTTATTAATTTTATTTAATATCCGATAAAAAAAAAAGAAACTTATGGTCACCTTAAGGAAATTTATGAAGTGGTGCGGTTAAGTAACACTACTTAATTTTATTACTTACTTATAAATTGTTTATTATTCAAATATAACACCGATTTCATAACACTAAGATTTTTAATTTGCAAGGCCTGGCCGCTAAAAAATCGAAAAGAAAAAAAAACAGAAAATAAGACATCTATTTTCTTAACTTACAGACTTTAATATTATAGTATTATATTATCTGTGCTTTAATATTCCCTACAAGATCCTTATACAGGCAATTTATCAATAATAATCAGTACCTATTAAATATGAAGGGATATTCATTACACACTTGGGTAGCGTGCGTTGTTGAGGTGAGCGTGTGTCCACAGAACTACGGCGAGGACGTGACGGGCGAGCAATTGCACGAAATATTGCGCGAGATCGACACTAACATGAACGGCCAGGTCGAACTTGACGAATATCTGCAGGTTCTTATCTATCTTATAAAAAAAAGTTTGTTTTTTTATTACTGGCACTAAAGACTAATTTTGAAAAAAATAAAATTATTGCTTGACATAAAAGTACAGATTATAAAAAGTATTGATTTTGGTTTTCGAATGTTTTTTTTTTCTTTATCGTATTAAGACTTAATTGGGAATGTGGATATTAATAGTTTTTCTGTTGCAAGAAATAATTGCTTTAAATAATATAATTAAAACCATCTGACATAGTTAATAAATCACCAGTCCCGAGTTCTAAAACGCTTGTATTTATACGTTGTGGTTTTTAAAAAATTACTCTCCGCTTGGAATGGGCTTTTTGCTATTTATGTGATAGTTTGTTCTAAATGTTGTACACCATTGTAATAATTCATATTCACCTTTTAACATGCATACTCATCACAAAACAAAAAAACATTTTATTAAAACAACCATGGAAAAAGTATTTACCTGAAAAATAACATTTTAGCCTAAACAGCATGATTTCTTCTATGCTTTTAATGCTTATGTGTGAACACTAACTCATGTATCTTATTTGCACTGCTTTAATTTATTTCGCGATTTTTACTTGAATTATAAAATGTTTTTTAATCTGTGGCGACAGATGATGTCCGCCATCAAGTCTGGTCACGTGGCGTACTCTCGTTTCGCACGCATGGCCGAGATGGAGGAGGCGCACCAAGAAAAGGAGTCGCTCAAGAAGAAGATCACCGTAGAAAGGAGCGGTGGAGGCTTGTAAAACAAGTAAGTGATAATAAATATAGAAAACTATCTTTATATAACGGCCATAATACAAATGTCTATCTAACAGCATATTTATATTGTAATGACATTTTTAAAGATTTCTTCTAGCAATTTAAAAGAGTTAGTTGACCTTATTTTGTTTATTGTGTCAGCGCCATCTATTGATTAAATGTAAAATTACGTTAAAGTAGTGATAACTAACGATTAGTTGCCAACTTCGTAGTAGAGATGGGGCTAGAGTATCGTAAATAAATTTCCGAAATTCTGAGATTAGTTTTTTACGTTTGTTTCAGATCTATTATGCACTGCAACATTTTAAGCATGAAACAAGCTTAATTCGTCTTGAGTATTATTTATGAAACGTAGATTAAAATATTGTTTTCTCATTTTATTTATTACGTAGAACGTATCTACATCATCGTCCACAAAAAATATTTAAAAGATAATTATTATGACTTGTAAGCCATTGTTTATTGTTCATGTTTTTTTTTATTCGAATATAATTCGTCTGTAAGTTGAAATGATTTGGAATCTTAACGATTTTTTATGTAATCAACGAATCTGGAATATAATGTAATCACAGTTTTTTATCATTTTACCCATACAATTGCAATGAAATAACGATTATATAATCTTTTAACTTCGATTCACTCATAAATCATGTTTTTGTACTTATGTATAAGTTTACATAAACATACGCTTAGCGTAATATATCTAAAAATCGATTTGACTCCATGAATTATATTTATGTGTTCATTGTGCAATAAATATTTTGAATCTTAGAAAGATCTTTATTTTATTTCCACTGAAAAACCTCCTTTTAAAATTAATAAATGTTTACAATTTGAGTGGCATACTTAAAAAGGTATATCTAAACCCATCCCAGCCACAGTTCTATCTAAATATTAATAAAGATATGAATTATAAGTCTAAAATACAAATAAAAGTTGATATAATCTAATTTAAAATTACTTTTCTATACATTATACATTGAATTAACAAAAATGTAAACGAATTTAAATTTAGAAGTAGTAATTAGAACGATCGCTATTCGAAAATCAAATAAACAAACACAATTTCAAAATACTGGCTATGAACCACAGACCCGCAAGCTAATTGCCACGTGCTAACTGCTGTACTATAGTCGTAGTTGTTTTATAATGACAAAAGGTATTGAAAACCACAAAATATTTTTTATAAATGGATGGATGTATTGGCATTACCCGAGTAGCAAAATTGGCAATTTCATACGTAAAAAATACAAAAGTAAAACATACCTATAGGTATATTATCTAGTTTTTGTTTTTACGTATTCTGAGAATCTAATAGCTATTTTTAGGGACGCTTAACCAATGATTGACCTATATAAGGATATTTAAGGGGCTGGTTCGTGAAAAGGGGCCATAAATCTGTTTACGTAGGATGAATACTCTAAACAATTATCATTTTGACGAAAATTAATATTAATCTATGGTCGATATTGAAAATTCGTGATTACTTATAGCCAATAGAGATCCTGCAGAAACATAAACACACTCATAAAACAGAACTTACATGACTTTTTAAAATCTGTTTTGAATTTAGGACCCGCGATGTAAAACTTGACATTGCATCCGCTAAGTCACTCCATTTGTTTAATTTAAATTTTGATTAAAAAACATTTCATGTTGGCGTCAACATCTTTTCACTATCACATTGTCGTTTAAAAAAACAAAAGTCACGTGACGTATGTAGGGCAGTGACATGTATGTTGGCGGGAAAGCGCGAGCGACGCGTGTCCGGGCCGCGGCGTGCTCAGGGCGGCGGCTACGCCCCGCGCGGCCGCGCCGGGCGGCGGGCGGTGGGTGGGAGCGATGTTCTTCACTTCATTCGCTCTAAATAAATTACTAAGAACTTGATAATACAGGAAAAATAGACGTAGTATTAATTATACTTCGTAATTGACTTGTTTGTACTTATTGAAATTAGTTCTAGGCCTTAAATAAGTGGTTGTAACTACAATTCTAGTTGCTATTCGTGTGTTCTGCTAACCTGCAATTGCTATAGCGACTTGCATTTACAGAACAAAAGAATTTCCTTAGCTAAGTACCGTTTACCTATGAATAGTAGAACATACCAGAAGAATATCAGATTGCACACGATACGAGATAGTGAGATATTTTTTCTAGAAATATTTTACGTTCGCCGACTGTACAATAACTGTACAGTCGCCTCCGTTCGCGGTGTCCCAGTTACAAAAGTAAGTAACTTGTTGATAATCAGAATTTAGGAAAAAATAGGTACGAATATAGTTACGATATCTGATGTTACGGAAAAATTCGCGATATCATTCGAATATGACTTTAAATCGAATTAACTTTTTCATTTACCTCGATCGTCTACGTGCGTAAAGGCAAGGCAAACTGCCAGTAAGTTAGTGTTGGAAACACGCAAATACTCTTTTCTTCATGCTTCGGGACCGTCTTTTCATTAGTTTGAGAGCTTAATAAAAAACATGGTACATTAATAAACTACCGTAGTTACATTAATACGCAAATCAGGAACTTTACATCAAAATAACGTGAGATTTGATACATTTTTGTAATGTGGAGAAAAAAGATAGAATAACGAATTCTGGTCAAACTTTGACCAATAGGAAATGGGTACTGAGAATTATGTGTTACTGATTTATAGAGTTGAAGTAACGTAATTGTTCAACAATTATTGACCCCCTCAGTTTAAATGAATTGTTAAGACGCCACTGGACGAGGGTGGGGCCCGCTGAACATGCGGTTACGCCGCCCCTTTAGTGCGAGGCACAGGTCGTGAGTTCGAATCTCGACACGCATTAACTAGGACACATAAATGCATATGGAACCTGCTAAAGGTGAATGAATTACAAATACGTGAGACTATTTGATAAGATACAATTTAAAAGAATACCTGATTCATTAAAATTTATTAAAAAGATAAAAGGCAATATGCATATGACGTCAAATTGGACCAAACTTTTTTAATCGTTGTTTTGTTTTTTACATGTGACATCTGAGTGAATGTGATCAATGAAATGGATGAAATGTGAAGATTGACGTCACGTGTCTCAAGCCAACTCAGGTCGCGTTTTAGTCGCACGAAAATGATCGCAACTTAATTTAATTTTTGTTAGCTCAATGGTTGAATTTTTTCGAGTCAATGTTTTTTTCTGGTTATATTATAACAAGTAGAATCGTTTAAAAAAAAGAAAAAATACGTGCATATCCATATTAAAAGCGAACGACTGCTCTGCATTTTATTGTATTTTAGCTGTGTAATGCAAAAGTGCGTCAGTCAATCATAATTGAATTGACCCATAGCTTCCTTTGACTGGGAACGAACTCATTATCATTCGTTCATTATCGTTCATTATCCGCGGAATCTGCCGATATCTTCCCGATCTTTGCCATTCACGGATGAATGCACTATTCGAGAATTTTCCGTTCTCAAAAGCATATTGTCATATCAAGTGTTTCACATAGAATTGATCGTCTACATCAGGAGGATCCCAAACTTGTTTCGCCTAACGCCCACTTTGAAAATCAGGTATTTTGTAGCGCCTGCATTTTTATTCACCTTATAAATTCACCAACGAGAGCTATAATAGTACAACTTGCAAAATTAAGTGTATCTTTTAGTCTTTACTAGCTTTCGTCCGCGACTGCGTCCGAGTGGAATTAATAAAAACAAAAGTGATTAGCCTGTGTGTTCTTTCACACTATCCTCTAAATCTATGCCAAATTACATCAAGATCCTTTCAGAAGTTTAGGCTAAAAACTCTAACAAACATCCATCCATCTAAACTTTCGCATTTATAAAATTAGTAAGATTTTAAGCTTCAATAGCGCCCAATTTCTGTGTCCCTTACCTTATAGGCCTCTAGCATCAAGGGGCGTCATCAACTTCGGGAATGACTGATCTACATCGAAATGAAACGAATGAATGATGTCGCAGTTAGAGCTATGTAACTTTAGTTCGTTCCTGATGTGTGTTTCTTCGTGATCATAGTCTGTAGGAGGGTTGACGAAGGTTGAGACCAGGTCAGTAGACTGCTGCACCAGTTGCAGTCGGCTAGGGCGTGTCCGGGCGGCGAGGGGCGGCGGGGAGGCGCGGGCGGTCCGGCCCGCCCACAGTCACTTCCGCTTCCGTCACCCGTTACCTGCCTCGAATCCTCCGACGTCTTAGAAATTTATAAAACTTGTTAATAATTAAAGCATCTTAACAATAAATAGGTAGGTAGAGACCAGACGTGTTAGAATGTTTACTGTTTTCGAATGAAATAGTTGATAGTGTGTGTGTGTAGATATATAGATTCTTGAGAGGTTATTCAGAGCTGCTGTTGGCCCCTTGAACTTGAAATAATAAGATACCCTTTACCCTTGCTTGCTAGAAATACTATCAGGTAGACATAAAGTACTTTCTAATTTACAATGAAATGGAGAAAAACACGTGATCGAACAATAACTTTCACCCCTATTCGTAATTACGTTACTGGCTGCTCTCATGGTTAGGCGCTTCTAGTATTCCTATATTAGGACCTGCACTCTGTCGCGAAAGGGGGATGCAGTTTGTTCCAGCGAACCATTTCAACTCCATGAAACAAAAACGAATATGGAACAAACTGCGTTCAATTTTTACTACGCTTTCATATGTTTCGCGTCATGTTTTGTTTCCGATTCATTTTTAGACAGATAAATGAACAAGAAATATTAAATAATTGATATTTTATCGATATTTTGTCATAGTTATAGTTTTGCGAGTTAACAAGTTGCACAATATGCGAGAATCTGGGTGACCTTGGACGGAAGGATCGATTAAATTTGATTCCAATCTGCAATAGGGATATTATATCACTGTTGCAAGAAACTTGTTTTCCGATATCGCGTATCGGTTTTAAATGTTGCGCAAATTTTATTTTCTTGTCTATGTTTGGATAGATGTCTACGATCTACGAGGTAGTAGATAAATTTAGCTAAAAGCATACTTACATGAGTTTTGTTCTGTTTATACAAAGATTTTTAAATCAACTCTAGATGCAATTAGTAACAAATGTATGACATCTACCAGTTGGGACTATTATTGGATTAGTAACAATTCCTATTACTACTAAATATTTTAGCAATCGTAAAATTAAATATAAAAAACTAGCTCCATTAACTTCACATTTTAATCTTAAGCAAGTTGCTATTCTCACGGTGTGACTATCAATTTATCACGTGACTGGATCACGTGTAAACATACTTGAAAATTGTATTGCAAAGTTTTTTTAAAAGTCGTTCAAATAAAACCAGCGCATTCCCGCGCAAACTGGGCGAGGTGACTTCACCGGCCAGCGTTCGTCAAGTGATTAAATCAAAGCACAAACAGTGCGGCTGTGACGTTGTACACGCCGCCGGCCGCATGCCTCATGCGTCAGCCACGCCAAGGTACACCCATAATAGAGCTAACACGATACTAATAATGTTATACATGCTATACAAAATTATATCTAATTTAAACTCTATCGTACAAGCAATAAGGTGTAAAATAAAAAACACGTCCGCGTAAAGTACAGTTCGCTTGATAATCAAGTAGAATGTCTTTTTGACATTGGAATTTCAACTTTATTAACATAGATATAGAGTTGAAAATAGGCTTGTGGTATTGGTTATAATTAAGGCCGGGACACACGATCTCTCGGGGCGGCTGCTCATTCGTGCATAATGGACTCGGGGCGACTCACAAAACGCAGTTCCACTTTCACTCTCGCTACGTGACACTACAATCTTATTATTATTAAAATGTTATAACTAAAAATAATAATAACATAGACATTCTCTACCGTTAAACATACATATTTTACATATTTACAAATGTGAATATATGTCATTCATATGCTGGCGACTATATGAAAACTCATAGCTTTATTTCAAATTATTTACATAATTGTAGGTTAAAACAATAAATAACAGGAGGTATTAAGCCTAGTCTATAATATCTTATTGAGCAAAGCACTAAGCCGGTTTAGCACATATCTATTCGACCAACGACCAACTAAGGCCACTTTTATAAATAGCAACCAAGTCATCTTGAGATGATTATCGAAGTTTGTCATGACGTCAACAATCGTATGGTAATGTCGATAGTATATCGAACACGCGTTACAAATATCCTCAGGAAATATCAAGGTATTACATATTTATAACGAAAGCTGGCAGCGATAAGATTATTCTGAGAAATAACAGCGTCGTCAGCGACGTAATCTCAAGTTATGATGAACAAAGCCCGGAGGCCGAGCACCCTTATCGTTTGTTTACAGGCGCGCTCCTGCCGGGCCCGCGCGCCAAACATCGCGCTGCCACGCCGAGCCCGACATGTGTGCATTTTTTGCCCGCCCAAGGAGGACGCGGGCACGAGGTTATACACCCATTATTACGTCCTTCCTACTTTCAATTATTATTATCGGGCGGCGGCGCCGCACCCGCGACGGGGAGGAGAAGAGAGGCGCAGCTGCTGCCTACCAATAATCAAGACCTGTCTCCGAGTGAACGAGACAGCGATACTGGCCGTCAAACTGAAATAACACTTTACAAAAGTTTTCTTGCACTAAAAAGTAAAAGCAACTAAAGTTTAACGCTCTCACTATATCTTGTCGTCGATTGAAAAGAATTTTTCACTTTCGTATAGCGAAATAATTCGTTTGAGAGAATAAAACTGCATCAAGCACGACAGCGATGGGAGGCGGATCTCCGAGGCGCGCCGAACGCGTTCGTCTATAATCGTCAGTTCACTCGCCGCAGTTTGGCGGCCGGTCGTGAGAATGGTGCGTTCCGTACTTGAACAAAGGAAAATAATCGTTTGCAAGTGTAAAGTAGATGATGTCGTCTGAGTCCACTAAAGTGCAGGTGGAATACATCAGTGAGGACAAGATTATCAAGGTAAACGGCGCAGGAAGTGAACGGATGCAGTGTTATTGTGTAATAGATCAGACGCCAGCGAGCGGTCTAGTGTGTCTACCGACGCAGGGGGAGGGCGGGGCGAGCGCGGCCCCGGCCGTGTGGGGCCCGACAGGCCACGCGCGGGAGGTTGTGACCGCGTCGCGAGCTACTCCCTTGCCGAAATAGCATCAACGGCCTCTTCCGATTCCTCTTACCCACCCACTTGTAACTAGATAACTTTACATTACATTCTACGGCGTCTTACCAGTGTAGTAAAAGAATTGCGCATGTTCTATGCCAATTCACCATTTCGCCGAATTGCGTTGCATGTTTTTTAACTTCGTATTTAGCGAATTTAACGTTGAGAATCGTAAGGCGATCTGTCTTATTGTTTAATCAAATAGAACATTACTTTTGGTACGTGTAGGCGAGGCGTTTAATCAACTGCACGTAGCAAAATTCGTGAAATCACGGCCACGCGACCTAAGGTGGGTGGATCAAAGGGCGGCGGCGGCCTTGCGTGCGACGACTCCCGGCTCCCGGCACTTGTTAGTAAAAGGCGTGTCGACTCCCAACTACTACAATAAACAAACTATAATAATTCCCAACTTTAGATCTTGTTTAGCAAAATTACTGACGACGTGTTATCGACACCTTCACCGCGCATAATGTAGCGTAGGGCATTTAAAGTAGCAAAAGTAAAATTAGGAGACACGAATAAATGATTTCAAACTTTTGTATTCCTATTTTAAGTAATTATAACATTCAAAAACAAGCAAAACGTTAAATATCAAAGTTGAATTTCGAATATCGCGTAAAAAGTAATGACGTTTACTTCAAAATGAGACTGGTTTGTTTTTTTATCGCATTTAAATCGATGTTATGTCGATGTTATACGTGTTTATTTACGGACAACTTTAAAACAATTTAAAACGGTATTAATAAACATAAAAATAACAGTTTCATGTTGCTTGTCTTTAATTTTTAGGACCTGTTCACCAAACATAACCGCTGCTTTTACTTTATTTTAAACCTAAACAAATAAAAATTATTTTCTTATTCCAGAGTCCATTGCACCGGAAAGTTTAATGGTATTGGTGAATGCTGTATACTTCAAAGGCACGTGGGATATAAAATTCAGACCAGAGCTGACGGAGGACAGTATCTTCACTCAAAGCGATGGTTCGCAGAAGTTAGCTAAATTCATGCAAGCGACGAGAACGGTCAGAACTGACGTCGATCCAGTATTAAAATCACAAATAATGATACTCCCATTCGCGGTAAGTTTTAATACAATTAACTATTTTACATACATATAAAAATACGATGGGTGGAAAGATAGCATTTAAATTACGATTTCATAATTTGACATAGGAGTATTATGCGAAAAGAATGCCAATCTATCCAGATCATTAAGACTTAGGACAAGGGAACCGTTACGTATCAATGTGTCATTCTTGAAAAAAATAAATGTTTAACGCGTATATAGACGTGTTAACAAATAATTTTGACTTGTTGATTATGGGTATATTCTGTGCGCGTAATGAACACATCGCGTTCGTACTTCATATATCAACTTTAAACTTTTTTCATGTTGTCTCGCGCACCATTGGTCCATTTTACCCCTGATTTAAGTGAAGGAGTAAAAAAATGATTACATTAAAGTTACACGAAATATATAACTAGTTTAATTTCGATATTCCAGGGCAGTCAATACTCCATGATGTTCATACTTCCACTGAAGGGGAACAACGTGAATAACGTACTTCTATCATTGACGGAGCCACAACTATATTCGTACCAGAACCTTGAGCCTAAGGAAGTTAAGATTAAAATCCCTAAGTTTACTGTCAAGCAAGACAGCGACGTGCAATCTGTTTTTAATGCGGTAAGTGAACAAATTCATACTTATTATTGTTAATTTTTTAAGTACGTTTAATAATCATTGTCAAATTCAGACAGGGTAGTAGATGGAACGGAGAGAATTCAGACATATTCTGGTAAATTGTGATGACGGACATTAAATTTTACGCACGTTTTCTTACAGCTTGGTATATGGACAATGTTTGGTAATGAAGCAGAACTCAGCGGTATTGGTCAAAAGAATGGGATTTCGCCGCGTATCTCATCTGGTGTCCACAGCGCGATTCTATCTATTGATGAGAACGGAGGTTCCGCTTCTGCTGCGACTTCTCTATCAGTGGTGGCACTTTCCTACGATGATCCTTCAACATCTTTCACCGCCGACCGACCGTTCATTGCAATTCTCTGGGATAACAAACTCACCACGCCTCTCTTTATGGCCAAAGTCGAAGATCCGGAATTGTAATTATCAGTCAATTTTATATTTTAGTGTAGTTGTGAAGTGAGGTGATTAAAAACTTAGATACAGTCTTGTTTTAATTACTGTGGCAATTTAATATAGTGTACCTGATACTGATATGTATGAAGCATCGGTCCTGAATAAGAGAGTAAGAGAACGCGCACACCTTTGACTAAAATATCGCACAACTGTTTAGTCGCACTTTAATTCCTGTCATTATACGGAGATGCGCATACTACTCGATTTTTACTTGTGCAACTAAATAGTTGAATTGGCTGCGATACAATTGACAATCGCACAACAGTCGAGTCAGAGGTGTGCGCCCATTCTTACTTTGGGATAAGCATTATTAAGGAAGGCGTTATAGATTATTTGTTTTTTTTTTTATCTTTATAATTACAATACGTGAAATCTGTCAATTAGCTGTAACTTGTTACAAAAACAAAAAAAACAATAGCGTAGAAAGTTAGAGACTTTTATTTTTAATTTATGGTCCTAAAGTAAAGTTAAAATTTAATCACAATATTTATTACATTGAATACTTTTTTCTTTTGAATCTCTTGAAGAAATTTATGAATGGATCGTCGGCGAATGTTTTGGATTTATCTTCATTGTAGAAATCTTCGATTTCTTGTAGCGTTTTGCCTTCTGTTTCCGGCAAATAGAAGTACAGATATATGGTACCGAGGAAACCAAACCCTGAATAAGTAGCAAAGGTGCCCCATAACTTCAAATTGATTTCAAGGTCAATAAATGTTTTTGCTGCGATGAAACTGAATATGTAATTGCTGGCTGCTGCGATACCTTGAGCTGAAGCACGACTCCTAAAAATAAACCATTAGATTATTTAAAGTAATGTAAAGAATGTATTTTTCAATAATAACGGAGTAGATGACACAATCACTAGTTTAAAAGCATATCTCACCTAAACGGAAACACTTCTCCTAGCAGAACCCAAGGCACGGCGAGTCCAGTGAAAGTAGCCACCATATAAAACAATACCAAAGGTATGTAGCTCTTTTCCGTCGGGAACGTATTAGTGTCATAAGAATAAACAGAGTCTGCGAGATTCTTTCTTGAGTAGACGCTGAGAGCGGCGCAGAAGATGGCAGTACCGAACATCGCTGATATCGCTAGTTTGCGTTTACCGACCACTTTTATTAACATCACCACTACGAGGGCAGTTAAGAAGGTTATCACGCCAACCATAAGCTGAAAAAGGAAATTATTTTATCAGAATTAGATGGTTTAAGGTGGTAAACTAGCAAGCGGCTACCGCTAAAAAGCGAAGAACGTTTTTTTTCTGAATCTGAAGAATCTTTCATAGTTATTAAAGGTTCCAATGCCAAAGTTGTCTTGGACACCACACATTGCGTTTGCAAATATATTAAATTTCTTACGACAACAACTTTCCCGTCTTGCGCCATGCCCAGTGCTCCGCAGATGTTCACCATGTTGGGCCGGATAGGCGCGAGGCCGCTCATCACGTAGAATAAAAAGTACATCATCACCAGTACCAACGGTCTCATCGTCTCCTTACCCAGCATCACGTATCTAAATTTGTAGATAGACCTGAAGAAGAACATTCACGAGTTTTAGTAATAACAAACAAGTAAATAGAGAATAATAAAATCTATTCGGTGTCATGTAATTATAACCACCAAAAGCACCTAACATAATCCTCTTAAAGATACTTCTTGTGCAAAGCAATGTGCAAAATTTGTATACCAACTTATGCGTTTTTTTACGTTTCATAAAGTGTCACAACTTCTATCATTTACTCTTCTGTTTACTACTAAACATACAAAGTTACTAACAAGGCATTATTAATGCTTCAATAGATAGTTACAATACATCTGAATTATGACCCTTACATACCTTTTAAATAAGTTCATTTTATAGTGTTCACAACTCTTCGTAACGTCATCAATCTTGTCACAAATGACACAATTCTGTAGCTTCTTGCTATAGTCCACCAGCTCATCGAATTCCTCTTTAACATCTTCTGGTTTAGTCCAGCCTCTTAAATAGCACAATGACTTTAATGCATCTTTTTCTCTGCCTCTAGAAAGTAACCATACTGGTGTTTCTGGAACCTGTAAACATATTACAAAATTCATCAGTACACATTACTGAGACGAAGTCACTTAAATAATGTTTCTGCGATTTCGGGATAATATAGTGTAATAATAGCCAGTGGTGGTACTTACCAAGAACACAAAAGCCATAGAGCTGACAGGTACCACAAGACTGATTAGCGCCGCTCTTCGCCAGTCTACTACAGTACCGAGGAAGTACATCACGAATACACCGATTGAAGTAAATAGTTGTGTCAGTGTGCAAAGAGCACCGCGTACTGATGGTTCACTGAAATTTTAATACAAATATCCATAGAGTAAATTGTTAAAAGACATAAATAGTCAGTAATATATTTGAAACCTGTAACTAATCCATTACATGCTATTTAAACTTTTCCAGCTCTTGCTGATTTTCCAAGATCAATAACTTCCTTTCAACTAAAAACCTTGATTAGCTCTGGAATTCGGGTCAGCGACCTCAAGTAGATAAAAAAGAGCCGGAATATTTGTATGATGGTATTTTTGACTTTGTTATTCGTCTTGGTCTATTCGGAGCATACAACACTCTACCTTACTTTATGACAATCATGTTCTTTCCGAATACTCAAATATGTATGATAATTGATATTTTCATTTTTGCTATAATTTAAAAATTGTATTGAATAATCATAATCTATTTATAACTATTAAGGTAGTTAATGTGTCAGTTAATATTTATATTGTGATAAATCTTCGTATTTAAAATTCTCTTTGATTAACGTTGTATTGATAAGATTGCAGCCATTGACCTAAAAGTAATATCTGTCTTTCGAAATTCACGATGCCATTGGAAGCGAATTACTATAACCATCAGTTTATCAGCCTCTAAATTACGAAATAGATATACCTGACAAAACATTAAGGCATGGTACTATAGTAATTTAAACTAGTTAATTACATCTAAGGGCAGAGGTCACTTCGCACAAAAAAAGTATACAATTTTTGTAGAAATACTTCCGCAATGGAAGCCAACAGCAAGGTATAAACTGAGATATTTTACCTGATTTCCCCTACATAAGAGTTGATCGGTGCTTCCATAATTCCAGTTCCCAATCCTAGAAGTCCATTAGCGATGAACAGAGATGGCAGATCCCATGAAAAGTACAGCAACAACCAAGCTACTAGATGCGGTATATTGACTAAGAAGTTAGCTCTTTTACGACCGCAAAAGTCTACTATCGGACCTGATAGTAATGCACCAACTGGCTGGGTTAAATAAGAAAGACTACCTGAAAAAACAAGTACACATAGTACCCAATACCAAAGGCCGTCATATACGGATTGCTATAAGCAGTTCAAGTATAGCCCTTAACATAATAATTGATGATGTAGTGATTAATTAAACTCGTATTACGCTTAGTTAATATTTGAATACGGCAAATAATACTGCATTGTGTATGTTTCAGATATGAGTGTACGTCAATGGCCTCGATCTGTCAAAAATGTAGACATGCACATTCATATTTGAACGGCATTGTACACTATTGTTACATGATTTACCATCATGTTACTGTCTACGTAATTACACTATTATAGCAATTTATTTTTATACAATGAAAAAATAACATAATGATTTGTTTTAACATTATTGTTGACAAAAGTCTGTATCAATTGAATATCAAATTATAACAAACACCAAGGTATGTTTAGGGTGAATTCTTTCGAATGGATGTTCTAGAACAGTCTAATACACAGTAGTCTCTAAATAGGAGATGAAATAAACCCAACTGACATGGAAGGATGTGTGCGTTTATATCATATTTGCTTCATTGTGAATGCCCATAGTCAAAACTGCTTGACTGATTTTGTAGCGTTAGCTATTATTCGATTTGTATTCTTCATTGGTTTCTATTCTCCACTAACTGTATATGATATATGATACAGTTAGTGGAGATATTTGTAATAACTGCAGCGCTCAAATTACGATTCTGCATGCGTTATTTCATTAAATATTTTATACTTACCAAACCATGAGGCTTGAGTTTCATCTAAAGATAGGCCTTCTTTAGCGTTGAGTAGACTCGGCACTGCGATTGTGGCGAAACTAATCGCCATTCCAAGGTCCAGTAAAAGAAAGTTGGGCGGCATACATGCTATCACCTGGAAGAAGTTAATGCAACCAATTAAATAAATAATTCGCAGTCATCTTTAACTTACCCTTCAGTGAAAGTCCGATCGACATCAGCCCAGCCGTTTCGGAGATTACCCGGAACAAACACGGCTTGCGGACAGACAGACAGACGAAAACTGTTTAAATGCGATTTTCGTTATCAACAACGCAAATACATCATCTTCCCGAAATCTGGAATTTTTCTTTTCATATTACAAACACACACTCCAATTCTATTATATATATAGATTAAATGGAATATATGAGAATTTTTGAATTTGCGACCTATGTTAACTTGGTGACTAGCTCTACGGGAGTTTACATGGACATGGAACATATTAATTTTGGTAATAGTTAAGGTTGATGTCACATCGATTATTATTTTAGGCAACCTTTTATACGAGTCAAGGATCCAGAACATAGATGCACGTTTCCTCGAAAATATTCATAGTCGTTATAACAGGTTTGAAAGAAAAAACAAAACTTTATTCCCGAGTTGGCTTAATTGACAGCGTTTTATTATGACTAAACAAATAAAGTATTTAGAGTCGGAGTTATAAACGACCACTTTTCCCTTTAATGGTGGCCAGAGTTACTATATTCGGGATGTAAGGTCTTGACCAAGTTTTGAATCGTAATATTTTGGGTTCAGATTACCGACGCCGATAACGTGTCATCTCACCTTATACCAGGGACGTATTCAAGAAATATATAGCGCGTTAAGGTTAACAGTACACGGAAATATAATTTTACATACCTATGGATTATTAGGGACACATGTCACGTATAATTAATGGTAATAAGTATATCATTACGCAATTGAATTGGTGACTTTGATAGTTTGTCTATAATATTTGAACATGGTTTCGCTATTTTGATTTGATTTGGTATAATATTTGTTTAAAAATCATTGTACCCAAGCATACAATAATTAATAATAAACAACAATGCATACAATGATCGTTTAGAAATATCACTGTAGGTAATCAAAAATCCCAAATCCGACCCTGAAGCGGCAATGGTAAAGGCCACACGCGGCCGGCGGGTCCTGTGCCGGGGGAGAGGGGCGCGGTTCATTCATGTTGTTAGATCGGCCCGCTCATAACTTAACTTTTAATTTATTCCTCTCCACTTCCAATCCAGTTTGGTGCAGCCTTCGCCCCGACACCTCTGCCTTAATATACGTCATTATATTAAGAATATAACCATATGAGATGAAGACTTGCATTTCGTACATAAAAATGTCATTGAGGATCGGTTCATATAATCCCTGAAGAAGTCTAACAACACTTTTTTTATAAAAAATAATAGATTCTGTTCCTCTGATATTGCGGATATCCATGGGCGTTGTTGATCACCGTGGTGTTCTTGCTGATCGTTTGCCACTTCTCCTATAAAACAATATACTTTATGAAACAATATACCTAAATTGTTTTAATCTCTAGTTATAAAAAGCTTTACTTACCACTAACGGTTCTAAGTAAAGTTAACATTTCTTTATGAAATGCTTAGAAAATGTGTTCTCTGGACATAACAAATTTTATTCGTCTCATTCATAAACTAGTCGTCATGTACATGTGTAGTAGAGATGTACAATGGAACGCCTACGGTTGATCGAAAAATATCGTATTACAATCCAATCAGTGCGCGCGACGGCGGGGTAAGGGGGACGATCGAATCAATACAACAAACTTTTCCCTGATATTTATGTTTGTCTTTAATTTTTACTCCTAAGCCGCTGTCCATTTAATATTGGACCCGGGACGGCGTTAACGATCGCCATATAAAAATTTATTTCACCGCATCTTCCGTTTTTTTTTTGTCATCGCATTCAACACGTCGTCGGTTTTACTTTATTAATCACTTAAGTTAAACAACACGTTGTCGCTTAACACAAATCATCGGATAACGATTTATTGCAGAATAACTCACCTTAGCATATTCTTTATTTTACCTCGGTGCTATTTATAAAAATGAAATTATTTTTTTGTTAAACCTGTCACTTTAATCAAATTTAGACCTCTAGGTATACTCGTAATAGCTCTGGTACTAATTAGTTAATTCTCACGGTTCTCGTTCTATGTTGATATTCATTTCTCATCCAAAGATTTGGTAGCTTTTGGAATAAACATACATACAACCATCTGAAAGACTATGTTTTGTACAGATTTTTGGAGATTAGAAATTCTCGATTAAAATGCAAAAGTTTCTGTAACAAAAGTAAACTAGATTTAAAATTATTGATGATCTGAATCTGTAGAGTTATTACCTTAATAGACTGTTGTCTTAAACTGGACTGATCGCCCACGAATCCAAGTAATTTACATTCAAGCAATTAAGAGTGAAACAAAAATCGTCCACTGCCCACGCCCGCCTCGCCGCTTATTTACTGCCGTAAATCATATCAACCATCAATTGTATTTTAAAACAAGCACAGAAAGGTTCAACAATTTACGTATCACAATGTTGTGTTTGATAGAAAGCAAATAGATATGTATCAAAAATCTTAATGTGGTCGATTGAAATAAATCATAAGTAAGTGTTATCTCCGAATACAATAGTCAGTAAAGGTCCTCGCGCTAATCTTCAGTAGGCGAGCATTCGTGTCGTGCAACAGGATCGGGTCGTGGCGTCCCATTCGCCTGTCTCCCGTCCTCTCCGACCGGCATACTACACACTTTAAATATATCCATTTAATGATTACAATTTCTCGTTATAATTTATTTAGGACGAAGCATAACAAGTTTTCGAATCAAATATGTCGCCCATAAAGATGAAGCCGTGCGGGTTGGACCGCGCCGTGTTTAATTCGACAATGACTTTTTGTGGCGCGCGGACGAGGCGGCTAAATGTTCCCTCCCCGTCTGAAAATAAGAATTAAAACCGGCCGATGTACGCTCACTACAATGATCCCTTCGAGACCGCTCGCGAGACGTTAGCGAGGAGCGAAAGGGTTTCATGACCGAGCACAGATCAGAAATGAATTATTTCTTCTACACAATAAATTAAAGTCGATAATCCAATTTTAAGTCGGTCAGCTTCGAGTTCCTATTTTATTGGGAAGAGGGAAACGGATAGATCGTGATCGAAAAGAGAGTGTGAACGAGAGCATAAGGATCGCAGCGTGAGGGAGGGAGCGGGGCGCGGGGGGCTGCTATAGCCGGTGGATAATTCTTTATTAAAATGTGAGGTCGTTATCTGCGGACTGACGGGCTCAAAGCCGCGACATTCGGGCCCTCGCGAGCGTCGTGCGACGTCGCGCCGCGCCGCTCTAGTGGTACTAAATAATACATAGGAATCGACGGGCTCTTCGGCAAGGAACGCCGGGTACACGACCGGATCGACACACGGCATCGACGGCAGATTGAACGATAGTTCCCGAGGAACTGGTTATCGTTATGGGGCGACTGGCGGATGAAATTTATTGGCAGCGCGTCGGAGAAATGTAGCGAGCGGAAGGGGTTTGCGATTTTAATTAGGTAATGAATGTCGATGCCGATCTGCATATCGGTCTAACGACTAGATTTATCGATTCGCCGCTTGTCTGTGTTTCAAAATAATGTCGCTTAAATTTCTAAACACTGATTCTGTACACGCGTACGCCGGATAGTTATCGCGGACCGCAATTTGAATTTCGGCCACCGCCCGACTAACAAACTAATCCACTATGATTGCTTTGCGGCATAACTCAATGTCGAGACAGATTGCGTGTCTTGTTATCTCTTTTTTAACGCAGACAGAAGTTTGTAATATTTCACAAAGCGCTTAAACAACACAAATAATATGAGCCGCGATCTTTTGGACGGCACATATCTCTTCGGAATTGACGTTTTTCGGAAACGGTCGGTTTTTAACGTTTTAATTAGGGGCGCACATTACGGCGCGCCGTCACGTTCCCCCTCGCTCCTCGACTCACATTTTTGTATATTCCTGTCTATTTGGGGAAATTTTTATTTTTCGACAAATGCGTGCTATTTTTGTGTCGCGTGCAGCCGGCCGGCGCGCCGCTAAATCTCTGTGGGAAACTGCTCCTATCACGTATACGTCTAAACACTTCCAGCGACAACGACTTCTACATTAACCTAAAATATACTGCTCAACTTTGCATCGTGTGAAATTATTTTATTATTCAAAGTCACGTTAATCTAAATAAAGCAAATTAACAATACATCATTATAATAAATATTAAAAAAACAAAATACACTAAAAACAAAATATTTCAAAAAAACAACACAGTAAAAAGTAACGAAATAATTACTTAAACCTCCCTTAGTGTAGCTGTTATGTCTATATTGTACAAT
>JAOCNA010000001.1:8569251-8580712 GCA_026546675.1 Papilio helenus
AATATTGTATGTTAACTGTAAATATTACAAAAATATATGTAATAGATATGCACTATGCATTGGTGATAACTAACTTTCGTCCGCGACTGTATCCGCGCGGAATTAACAAAAAAAGTTAGTATATAGTCTATGTGTTCTCCTAGAACTTTCACCTTTATAATATTAGTAAGATATTAATAATCTTATCTTACTATTATAAATGAGATAGTTTAGATGGATAGATAGATGTTTGTTAGAGTTTGTAGCCTAAACGGCTGAATAGATCTCGATGAAATTTGGCATAGACGTAGAGGATAGTCTGGAAGAACACATAGGCTACTCACTTTTGTTTTTTTTTTAATTACACGCGGGCGAAAGCTAGTAATTGAAAATTATCAATTTGAAGATATGTCTATAAAAAAATCTACCGTATATGTTCATACTCTATGCTTTCCTATGAGGAAATGTGCCACTACAAATCATCGTTCATTTAAGTTTCACGAATTGTTTCTGATTTGTTTAAACAGTGTTTTAAATACAGTTTAGCTTAAACATACGTCAAGCCTTTTACCGTAAAGTGTGGTCGGCGCGGATTTTTGTCAAATCATAGTTATTGAAACATTACACGTAAACGAAATGCAATCATGACTAATAAATAAGGTATTTAAACCGAAAGCAATGTAATACGCGGTTAAACATAACCACGGTGACGTCCGTAACAAGGGTGGACAAAGTTAAACATATGTTGAATAAACTAACTAACTATAACTTTTAGGATAATAAAATTTGAGTCGGTTATCTCCAATCACTTATTGAATATCAAAAATATTGAATGTGAATTATTATTATATGTTTTTATTTAATTAATAACTTAATGTTTAATTGCAGACTACAATTAATCACAATAATCCGATATTGTTGAGATAATATTTATGATTAGATAACTTCCCTTTAGATTGTTTACAATGAACATTTATAAATGTTGTATACCTCTGATATTTAGATATACCAAGATTATAAACCTTTAGGTTGTGAACTCCTGGGGGTCAAAAAAACTCAGTAAAATAATTTGACAATACTAATTAATGTACACTACACACGGCATATGCGTTGGACAGAAAGTGACTCCGCAGGACTACAAATTGTCTCTTAATACTAATGTTACCCCCATCCCCTAAGGAGTAGTAAAAAAGGTAGCAATATATTAATAAATACACGTTCGATAAAATGCATTTAATTATGACATTGACATTAAAAAAAAAATATCTAAAACATCCTGTTCAATCACAACATGTACTACATTCCCACTAGCATTGCGATGTATCAGATTTACAGAAGAGATTTTGTGGTAGCACATTTGTCTGGATGTGGCAAGATACAATAAGAAAGCACACTAGGACACATTGCTTAGAAAAGTATTGTCAGATCTTTGTTAGAACGTTAGTGATGATAATCTTCATCATCATCAACAGCTCACTATATGTCCCCACCGAGGGGCTCGGAGCCTACCCTACGTTAGGGTGACTAGGCCTTATAATAATAATCTTACTGATATTATAAATGCGAAAGTAGATGGATGGATGTTTGTTAGAGTTTGTAGCCTAAACTGCTGAACGGATCACGATGAAATTTGGAATAGACGTGGAGTATGGTCTGGAAGAACACATAGGCTACTTACTTTCGTTTTTTTTTAAATCCAAGAAGACGGAGTCGCGGGCGAAACCTAGTTTTCTTTATAAATTTGGACTACTATATGCAGTTGCTATAAATTAATTAAATTAAACTAGTTAATTTACTCGTTATTTCTTATGAATTATTTCCCAATAAATTATATTACTCCCACATTTCCATTCAACTTACAACTTGTTCAACGTACTATATAAGGTGCTTCTAGTAATAACAATAACAAATATAATTTCGTGAGAAAAATAGTTTTCAATGTCATACGGAATCGTAACTCATATTGAGTATATAAGTTGTTCCAAACCATACAAGCTATGCTACAAGGGCGTCGCCGATAATCTACAACAGAGGTTTCCAAATTCTGACTAAGAAACTTAAACTATTAAAATGAAATAAATTTATTAAACATATTGGTTCACACACGATCACATCTAAGGGCGAGTATACAGTGTTTGTAATTAGATAAAATTTTCAACCCTCTTCATGAATATTGTTTCCAGCGATCGTGAACCCTCGGCTAGTCTCTATCCACAGGGGATCACTTGGACGGCTTTAAGAATCACTTATCTAGGCTTATCCTTAACTGTTTCTAAAATGAATGCTTATTTGGTCCAATGTTTTATTGAAATACTGACAAGATTCATTCATAAATCAAAATTTATCTGTAGGGATTATAGGCGTCTTTGTTTTTCAAAGTAGATTATATTTTGGCGGAGGGGAGTCAGTTGACCATGGACTACTAAAGATCATATTAAATTCGTTTGTAAACTCTTTATTTTCAACTCACAACACAGTATTGACGATTAATTACTTAAACTATTAATTTTGATGAAAAATGTGTTTTATTGATGTAATCTCAATCAATCAATCTTGTAAGTTTCTATTGGACTATGTTTTCTTATATCGAAGGACTTTTATGTAAAAAATTAGTATGCAATATTTCTGCCTCGCTCTCGCTTTCACTGTTGTAATGCTCTTAGCACCTATTTTTACTTTTGATGTAAATTAGTATGCAATAATGTCGATATTATTTATGTATGTATGTATCTTGTGTTACAGATGGCGCGCTCGTTGTAGCGCACGATGAGAGTGATAAGGGTCCAGTCGACCTCAACATAAGTGATATTTGTAAGTACAAATATATCTTAAGGTAATGGTAATTTCTTTGATGTGAACCAGAGGATCTGTCACGGATATTTAGTGCGATTTACATCCAGTAAGGGCGCTGTATTAATACGAATTACGACGATGGCGTTACGAAAACGTTCTCACGTATATTCGTGGTAAGCCCTCTGTAATTTGTTGGGCACCAGCCAGCGGTATGATTTATTAGGATGTGTTTGACATTTTTATTATCATTCAAAACTAATGAACAACCGCTCAACTTATTTTAAATTATAATGAATTAAATTTTTTTTTTATATGTCTATGTTCTAATGAGTATCATGATTGGATGCCAGCTTTTTCCGGATCCGAATTTTTTTAACTGAACCCTCATGACAATGCCCCCTGTATTCTCTGTCCCCTAATGATAAATGGATATGTGAGTGTGCTCGATGCGCAGGCGCATCTTCCACGATAACCTCTTCACTCGGCAACTGGACCACTGACAGACGCACGTATTTATTGCATCACTCATAAAACTTGCATAGATATTTTCCTTTTTGGTTTTTTTATGATTCTATACATATGATTATCTTACCTATTTATACCTATTACAGTTTATATAACGACCCTTACTGCACATTATCTTCTGTAAATTTCAATGTTTTAATGTTTGTCCATAATACGGTTTAGCATTAGACAAACCTATTATATGTTTTTATTCATGTAGAAAAATTAAGATAAAATTTTAAATCTTTACTTTTTAATAATCTCTGCTGATTCTCCGAACTACATTAAAGCGATATGTTATTGCAAATAGTGCTCTGGTATTTAGTATTATATAGTTTTAACTTGGATGTGGTCAAAGGTAATTAAGACTCTAACACGATAGTATAAGATCGAGTGTCGTGTAGCAATGATGAATCTTGGCTCATCGGAATGGCAGCCATTATTTAATGGTGTGTTATTCAATGAATGAACGGATAGAACAGTTTTCCTGTAACACAACATCTATGACTATTAATTTTGGTTATTGTTAGTGGTTATTGGGTTTGTTCTAAAACTCCGTCAATTTATGACGAAAAAAGTTACAAGACTGGTTTCAAAATAATACGCTAAACTAAAGAAAAAATTCACACTTTCTCTGCTTATTTAATTAATTTATTAATTAATTACGGCTTTCAATACAAACGAAAGATAATCTAGGTCTAGTCTATTTGTTAATATTTCTGAGTATTAGTAGTATGACCCTGCTCTTTTGTTATTTTTACGTATTAATGTAACAATGCAATAACAAGATAAACGACTACTTCACTATTTCTTATTAATAGTTATAGTTTGTAGCCTAAATGGCTGAACGGATCTGGTTGAGATTTGGCATAGATGAAGAGCATAGTCGAAAAACACATAGACTAAGTAGCCTATTGTGTTTTTTTTTTAAATTTCACGTGGACTAAGTCGCGGGTGAAAGTGGACTCGTCTGGGCGATCTGTGTTGATACCAACACGGCCGGTGTAATGCACGCTGTTGTCGGACACGCCGCGCTGCCACCACCCCTCAGAGCAGTCAGATTCAAACTGCCCAGGGTTCGATGCCTAGGACAATGTTTACCATTATGCACGGTTCAGATTTAGCCAGTACAGTGTCGGAGGCGTGGACTGTATTTGGGTTTGGCTTATTAACACTACGGAGTCCGAGAGTCCTTTATTCGCATCACAATCCAACTTAACTGTCATAGAAGAGATTTTGCATTTTTAATTTAGTGTTACAACACAGTTAGACAGTTGGGACGGCAAGACACTCATTGGCGCCTGTTAGCGTTCACACTTTGCCAATTGATGGTGCTATCAACGCTACTCATCAACTGTACTGGCCAAGTGTAAACCGCGCATTATGCCTGGTTCACAATTGGCCAGTCATAAATTGTATGGACTAGTGTCAGTTAGCGGTCACACTGTCAGTTGAATATCAGTCCAGTCGTTAAGCACTACTTCCACTACTGAACAACTGTATTGTCCAAGTGTGAACCACGCATTAGTCACAGCGAATACATTACATTCTATTATATCTTAATTTATTTTTAGAACTGTACACATATTTAGTTTTAACTGAACAGATGGATTGTTCAGTTAAAAAGTAATTGTGTAGATAAGAAAGTTGCCTAAATACTATTTAACAACACTTGGACTGTAAATTTAAAAACAGTTAAAGCTGAATCTATAGTTATATTTTATCTGTAGTAGATTTTATCTGTAGTCATGGTAAATGTGTTTACCCGCACAATGATGCGGTCGCTAGCGTGCGCGGCGACCATGTAGTGTTGGTGCGCGGCGTGCGCTCGCAGCGCCACCACTAACTGGAAGTGTCTCTGGTCGGGGTTCGGTCGCCCCTTCTTACGCATGTTGTTGTTGGTCGTCTCCGCGAAGTGTAAACGACCAACAGTCACTTTGGCGCAATCCCGACGGAGTTCCACACTAAGAGATACATGAAATTAACATAAAAAACATAAATGTTTGAGTAACAAAAATAAATTTGAAAGCGGTTCATGCGATTTCCAGTGATTATACACAAAAACCAGAACAAAATGAGGATAGAATATCTTAACATGGATATAAAATAACTAAAATTATCCTTTAGCTTCTTTATTAATATGTCTAGAAATAACTAACAAATTCTTCTAAATACTTACGGTACAGGGTGAAAAGGTTTCTTTGTTCTATCCGATTGACTTTGTTCAACTCTGACTTCTTGACTTGGGTCCTCGGCCTAAAAGTAAACATAGCTTAATAATATTGTATATGGGAAAGTTTAGATGGATGGATGGATAGATGTTTATTAGAGTTTGTAGCCCAAACGGCTGAACGGATCTCAATGAAATTTGGCATAGATGTAGAGAACAGTCCGAAAGAACACATAGGCTACATATTTTTGTTTTTAAAAAAGAAACCATTTCCAAAAAGATAAAAAAAGCAATTCAGTACAGTTTAAAAATTAAACAATATAACATACCTTTACGCCATAGAAATGTAAACAGAAATTGTTAATTTTCTTAAACCCCTCCGTTGTCTTGACGTATTGTGCTTCGCCTTGCACTTGTATCTGACACGTGACTTGGAAGTGATTCTTCTTCTGACAGACGAAGGCCTCGTCTATCTGCGAGTAGTTAAACCCTTTGTCCGCTCCCACCACATATGAGGGATTCGGTCTAAAATATAGAAAAAAAGCATTAAAGAAGTCATTAAACAATAAACTATATATAATTGTAAATTATGAAAGACACCATGTTTGTAGATTCGTATATTGTCATATATAATTATTCTCACATCATTACTATGACCCATGTATGACTGAACCTGACCAATCTTGGACTTTTCTTCCTTATTGAAAGTAGCATTTGAAATCTTTTTTTTAATCTTTTATCAATGTCTGCTTCGAAATAGCAATCGAAAAACCTGGTATAGTTAATGTAACATTTTAAATGAATTGAATATAAATCAACTTACAGCGGTTTGAGATTACAGTCATAGAGAAGATGCCAGGTGGACTGCTGGAAGGGCGCGAACCTGATGCACTGCATGGGGACATCGTCGCCTGCCTCTGAACCGTCTACTGAAGGCGGTGCGGGCCGGGGGTTGAGGCTTGTGCTCTCTGGAGATAGAGCCGCTGTAACGATATTTTTATAAGATATTTTTATAACGTAAATAAAGATATTTTTAACTGGCTAAGACTTCTTTAAAGGTCACTCTCTCAGTAGGTTTGATTATGAACGCTAAACGACCTATTATATGTCCAGTAACGGATTTGTTTAAAAATGTGGCATCTTATTAAATAAAAGCATATATACCTGGCTCACATTTAATATCCTGCGAGTGTTTTCTTTTCTTACTGCTAGGTTCCTGAAGGTTGGTATACACCGGAGTTAGCGTGGCTCCTTCATGGCCTAACGTGACTAGCTGCGGGTTGATCAGCCCTTGTTCTAACTCTGGCATTTCCACTCTCATCTGATTGTAGCGGTTTTGATACGTGATCTGATCCAAGCCTAAATCATGTCGGACGGTACGTATGCCGAGTTCGACTATATTTGGATCTTGAGGTAGAACTACCACATCATTAAGATTCCCCCTCAAGACCTCATGGTCTAGGTTATCTGATTTAAGTTCTTCGTATATATAATCGCCGTTCTGATGTAGGATCTCGTGTGTGGGTATGTGGTCGTGAACCAGCATGTAGTCGCCCGCGAGCGCGGTTTGTGAGACGGCTATCGTGTGCGCTGCGTGCCCCGGCTCCGAGGGGCTGTATGGGTTCTCTGATCCGGAGTCCGGTGGACTTTCTGGCAGTTGGTGGCCCCTATGGAATAAAGGTATAAGATAGCAACACTTTTGTATTTCTATAATGACTATAACCTCTTTAAACTTATTTTACCCTAGTCGGCGCGCGTCGAGTGGCTGCGGCGGGTAGCAGCCATCGCCGACGGGGGCCATGAACGCCTCCAACTCGTCTATCAGTCCCGGACCTAGACACAACAAAACACTATTAAGGCGTAATAATGATTTAAAAATAAATTAAATCATTTAAAAATAAACTCAAGTCCTGGCTAATCCAGAAACCTCTATGTAGTGTTGAGGATTTTTTTTGTTACAATGATTTGCTTTATGTATACACTAGCTATCGCCAGCGACTCCGTTCGCGTGAAAAAAAAAACATACAAAGTTATATTCCACATATTTCAATGGCTGATAATGTAATTTATTGCCTATGGATTTTTTTTCGAAAGTTTCCTTGTTTAAATCTTACTTCTTACTAATATAGATTCGAAATTTTTGATGGATGTATGTTTGTTAGACACGGCCTAAACAGCTGAATGGATCTCGATGAATGGCATAAATTTTGAGCAAAGTATGGAAAATAGGCTACTTTTGTAATTACACGCAAATGGAGTCGTCAGTACTATTATTTAGTGTGATTTTTAATTTGTGTACTGTTATGTCCAGATTGGCTGATCGCAAGAAACAGCATGTGTGCCACATCCCGGGCTGCAACAAGGTGTATGGCAAGACATCTCACCTGCGAGCTCATCTGCGCTGGCATTCCGGAGAACGACCTTTCCTCTGCAACTGGCTATTCTGCGGGAAGAGGTAATCTTACTATTCTTATTAAAATCACTGTAGTGATATTACAGAGGAAATATTTGCATTTCTCTTTGTTTAACAAATAAACTCGGACTACTGGACCAATTACAATGATTCTTTTGTCATTACAAAACTACTATCACTGTTTTTTTCTAATACCGCTATCCTAAGGACCGTATACTGAAACGACATTTGAATATGTAACAGCATCTTATATGTTAAACTAAAAATTCCATTGCAATTCAACCAATTAGATTGTACGCTATGTTTACGAAGTGATTTGTTTAAGATTTCTTTCAGTATTCTGCTGTAAGGACTCAAGTAGACGTTTATTTCGTTATATGATAACATTAAAAATTAAATAAAAGTGTTTTAATTAATTTAATTAACTTCCAGGTTCACTCGTTCCGACGAGTTGCAACGTCACAGACGCACTCACACCGGAGAGAAGAGGTTTGAGTGCCCCGAGTGCAGTAAGAGGTTCATGCGCTCCGACCACCTCGCCAAACACGTGCGCATCCACACCAAGACCAGGAGCACGGTAACACACTATTCAATACTACCGGTCAGTCTCGTAGGGTAGATTTAAAAGTAGCCTATAGCATTCCCGCAATTATTAGCTACCTTCCCTACAAATCCTATCAAAATAAACCCAACCTTTCCGGAGTTTACCCGGAACAAAAAAACATTTTTCGTTAAGCTTCAAGCCTTTTATAAGTGTTCAGTTCGGATAGCTTAACTGTACAGTTCAACTATTAACACGCACAGTTAACTGAACAGTTTGACAGATAAAATCACATTTTTATGATTTAGCTTATGTAGCTTTAAAATTAATTTTTATTCAAATATTGTATACATAAATTTAATTATATAGACATAGTTTTCATAGCTATTTACCATTACAGCAGGAAACGACTACAGCCAACCAACTGATGTACTCAGACTCCGGTGACGACAGCTGTGATGACAAGATGATGCTGACCATAGAGACGATCCACACTGCTGGCGAGGGTGGTGAGGGTGATGAGAAGCTGGTGATGATCAGACCCGGTGCCAAGTTGGAGACTGAGCCGGACAGCTAGGAGGAGGCCAGCGACGCATAGTATCGTCGCCACACGCGCAGTCAGTGCAAGCTGCAGGATCATTGCTGCTGTGATTGACACTGAACTGTGCTTGACACAATAGTGTAAACCTAGTCTACAATAGGCTATTGTGATTGACAGTGATTTAGTTTAAAGTGAACAGTGCTTAATATATAAGAATAGTATATAAATAAGAGGTATAAAAGAAAACATGCTACAATTCGTATTTTTAAACTAGACATGCTAAATTGTTTAAAGATACAACTTGGTAAGTCTAGTTAAAAAATTTGACTGACGCATATTTTTGTATATCCCGCAAATATGTATACATTTACAAAATTTTAGAAGCTTGTATACAATTTCGGTTTCAAATATATTTATGTATTCAGACCGAAAGCGTAAGATAAGTTAATACATTTTGAAACCGAAATTGTATACAAGTTTACAAATGTATACATAATACATTTTGCAGCTGACTGTACATATGCTAACGGACTACAATAGACTAAGGAGTGTTTGAGTCAAGTTCGGTCACTAAATATTTTTAATACTGTAAATAGACAAAGATTCAATTTACTGTGAATAGTGAAAATAACTAGATATGTGTAAACTAGCTCTGAACTTCAAAAGATCAGTTCATTGCCTTGAACTGTTGAGTGGCTCAGTAATAAGCTCACGGCTCAAGCTGCAAGCAAATTGTACTTCTATGAAGGTACTGATCTGTGACCCCCATCATTGTTCTGTGAACTCTGACTCATTTGACATGTGAGCAAATCAGTGATTTGTTACTGATCTACTCACCTGACTGAGCTGATCCGATCAGTTTTAGATGAGTTACTTAAGTCTTATCAATACTTAACGGTTCGTTTCTGTTGCTACAGACTTATTGTGAATAAATTCAACAATGGCTTTGTGATTGGAAATAATTTGTTTTTATATTCAAAACGTATACAAAATTGTGTTGCAGTCAATATTATAATTCAGATATTAAATTCATAAAAAATACATAATATCCGTCCAGTAATTTTTAACAAGAACGAATGTAATGTCGAAATTTCTTCAAAACTTAATGGTTTCCAAAAGTAGTACTTTAGTGTTGATTTGTTTAATAAAAACCCTTAAATCTTGCTTAGTGAACATTTAACCACTATGAGTATAGTTATCCTCGTATCCATGACTTTATTTTTTTTAATAAGTACAGGGGTAAATTGTAATACAAATGTAAAAAAATCTTATTTTTAATTTGTATATGATTAAAATTTGTACAGATAATTCCATAGATTAATAGATTTATAGTATTAATAACAAAAACTTAATATTTTTTACCGTAGTGATATTATTTTAACATAAACTTGTAATAACTTATTCATGTATATTGATTTTAGTAGAAATTACTTTAAATTTAGTATTTACTGAAAATGTAACTTTAATATTTTCTTGTATTTAGTATTGTCGAATTATGCATATTATTTTATAGCTTTCTTATGAGTTAGTTTTTAATAAGTAACATTCTTGTATTTTATCTATTGGTTGTAAGTTACTGTAACCGCCTATATTTTAAGTTTAAATGTAAAATCATGTATACTTAAATATATAAAGTACTCTGCACAATAACTTGAGACTTAAACAATGCTTATGTATGAAACATTTCTCTATATATGATAAATATGACTTTATGTAATGTATTATACAAACTTGGACAATGGAAAAGAACCCTAAGTTCATTGTAACTTCTCCAGTATAATACTGCACTGTAATAAGGTTTTATTAATTGTTGTGAAGGTGCATTTATTAACTTATATTTAATTTGTAAATTACGCATATATGATATTTTAATATTCTGCAAATTCTCTCTTAGAGGAATTATTTATTATTAAATTAAGGTTTTAAAATATTTTTATGACGATCTTGCGACTTTTTTTTATAACTTAAGTGTTTTTTAATTATGCTAAAGTTATATTTAACGTGTTTTTACTGACGGCCAGTTTAAAAAATCATTATTTAACTCATAATCCCGGAATACGTAAAATACAAACCATGGTTTGTTTCTGAAGTTTGCAACTGCTGCGTTCTCTGTCGCACTCATCCTTACTGTATATATCTGTCTCGCTCACACGCTTCGGAAACAAACGCCGGTCTGAATAAAATGTGTACATCGAAGAACACGTTGGGTCCAAATTAATCTTGTTCGTTGTAATTGTATATAATGTATACATTGTATAGTGTATATTGTAAATTGTAATTCTGTAAATATTTTATTGTTGAGACAGTTAAATAAAATATTTTTTTTATCAATAATATCGTTTCATTTGACTTTAATAAGAGATTTGTTGCTGTAACGTTCGATCTGTTTTTTTTTACCAATAAGAGAGGTTTTTAAGATATTTTTTGATTAGTATTATAACCATTTTTGAAAAAACATCTTTTAAATTTTTCTCAGGACTGATGTCAAAAAACTAAATTTTGCCTTTTAGGATTTTTTCC
>JAOCNA010000001.1:8694222-8707419 GCA_026546675.1 Papilio helenus
CTTCCTTTGGCAGACAGAAGAAGCGGCAGCGTAGCTTGAGCGAAAAGATATGCCCCAATCCTATATTGATTTACGTACGCCATCATCACTATGAAGTGATAATTTATTAAAACTGCCAGCGACAAACAAATCACCATGCGGTGACCAACTAATTGCAGTACATGGATGTACAAATTCCTTTGTCGAAAATATTAACTGTTGAAATGTATCCCAAACCTACAATTAAAAAAAAATGTTAGGATTATCTTCAAGTAAAAGGAAAAATAAGCTTGATATAGTTAACCTTAATGTAGCCATCCTCGTCACCGGAGACAATTAAATTATTACTTGCATTCCAACCAACGGATAAAATTAAAGACTCGTGCGCCCACCACTGAAATATTAATAACAATTAAAAGTACTGAAAACATGAATCTTCCTCATAATTTCATACAATAATCAAGTAATAGATTAGTGATACGAGTAATTTTTTAACCGTATGTAGAAGTATAAAACAAATATTTGTTACTATTACCTTAGTTATTTTAGACTTTGCTTGCAATGGGTGAATGACTAAATGGTGCTTTTTAGTATACAAGATAGCATTACTATCAGGGCTCCAAGCAGCCATATAGCAAGACACATCTGATTCAACTACAGTCGATCTGAGTAGACCGCTGCATGACCATATTTTGACACATCCATCTTCCCCAGCTGAAAAATAAAATATTTGACAATGCTATTGCTCTGTTTACATTGATATACAGTACTGCGTGAGTTTAATGGACCAAAAAAAACTTTGGATGAGGAGTCATCTCATAGCAAAATAAAGTTTGCTATGATATGAACGCAACCACAAAACTAATATGGAATGCAACATATCTGCATTTTAAAGTAAAAACACCAACCAATCATACCTGTTAAAATTCCATCAGCATTAGGACTCCAAAGTGCGACTAGACAAGCTCCTTGATGCGCATTAATACTCTTCTCAATGCGCCCATTGTAATTGACTATATGAAATCTGTTAATAAAGGAAATTTTAATTTTAAAACCAATGTTATGGATATGTTCATTATTCGAAACGTTGCGATTAGTTGTATAGCAAAACAAATTTCTAATCCTTGTATAGAATAATTCGTTTCTACTCACTTCCCATCAGTAGATGCTATCAATATAAAGTCAGTTTGCGTCTTTTTACCGCTATTGCTTATTTTTGGGAATAGGTGAATTGCAGTTGGATATAAATCATCAGGAAACGTTGCAACGGTCATGCTTTCGTTTGTTGCTAGGTTCCATTTTATTAGCTTGTGATCATCACTGAAATTTAGTAAGAAAAAAACGTTAAAATATTAATTTAATTAATTCAAAAAAATCTACTTTTCTATACTGTATTTAGTAACAGGGATTACCAAATTAGATTTTATAGTAGAGTCCCATGGTACAAATGTTTTTCAGGAAGTGTGCTAATATTTTCGACACTTACCCGCAAGAGAAAACATCTTCAGTGTTATTCCAACCAACGCATAAGACCGTTCCGTCGTGCCTGGGTTTCTTAATTGTAGAGACTTTTAATCGCATATTCGTAGTCCTTAAGAGCAATAAAATTAAATAACCCAATTTATAGTTCTTGTTTTGTTTATGTCTCTCGTAACTATAGAAACCGTAACATTTCACATTGTCTATTTCCAATATTACTCTCTCAATAGTTTTTAAGCACTATAATCATTATTGTACGTAGTAATCATTAGGTGCTGTGTGTCTATAATTTAATAATTAATAACGAAGAATTTAACGTCTTAGATTAATTTTACGAATGATTTTACCATTCTTCGCATAATTGTTTTACTCAATGATAGGGCATTCAAAACTGTCACTGTCAGTGTATGACAGTGTCATTGTCATCTGATCATGCTAATCATGTCATGTCATATTGATTAACCACATGGTTATTAAAAGTGTGTTTGATTTCACAGTGAGTCTCTTGTAATTTACTAAAAGTTAAATAATTACTGAACATCTTAAATTTATCATGTCGGATGTACCAGATCTTAGTAGCGATGAAGATCAATACGACGAAGAGGATTGGCAAGAAATGGAAACCAGCAATTCTTCAATTACCTGTTTGTTTTGCACAACCGTACTGCCCACAATTGAAGAAGGTATCGTACATTGTGAAAAAAACCATAATTTTAACTTAAGCGCTCTTAAATCTAAACACCACATGGATTGCTATTCATATATAAAATTGGTGAACTACATTAAAACACATAAAACAACATCAGAAGCTATTATGGATTCACCAACAGCTTCGTGGAATGACGATAAGTATTTGAAACCTGTTGACAATGATGAATGGTTGATGTATGACTTTGATTCATTGGCAGAGAATATCAGTTCACCACAATCTTACCATGCTAATGTTGAGAATGGCTTAGTTACGTTATCACAAGCTCATTTTCTCGAATTACAAAGGACGATACAAACACTTTCGGAACAGCTAAAAGAATCACAAGCACATCTTCTAATGGCAAGAGAAGATATGAATAAGATGCAAAGTTCAATGAAAACAATTGTTGAAGGAAACACAAATTCTATTGGCAATGAAAATGTAAGTGTTGATTGTGTCTCCAAAGTACCCTTAGAATGTGACGAAGGGTATTTCAGTAGTTATGCACATTTCGGTATTCACTATGACATGCTCTCTGACAAGGTACGCACTGAAAGTTATAAAAATGCAATATTATATAATAAAGAAACATTTAAAGACAAAACTGTATTGGATTTAGGATGTGGGACTGGGATTTTGTCTATGTTCTGTGCCACCGCTGGGTCGAAAAAAGTATATGCATTAGACCAATCTGAAATAATTTATCATGCTATCGATATAATTACAGAAAACAATTTAACAAATGAAATTAAAACTATAAAAGGTAGACTTGAAGATACAAAGTTGGATGATAAAGTTGATATTATTGTATCAGAGTGGATGGGATACTTCTTGCTTTTTGAAGGGATGTTAGACAGTGTTATATATGCTAGAGACAATTATCTCAACCCTGGGGGTATATTGTTACCGAATCGATGTAACATAAGCTTAGTTGCGAATGGTGATATAAACACACATAAAAAGCTTATCAATTTCTGGTCTGATGTATATGGATTCAAAATGAATTGTATGAAATCAGAAGTGATTAGAGAAGCAAGCGTTGAAGTTGTGGATTCAAAAAATGTTATTTCCGAACCATGTGTTGTTAAAGATATTGATTTAAATACTTGTAATGTAAAAGTAGTCGATTTTACATCTCCTTTTGAACTTTGTATCACACGGGACGGTTTTATGACGTCACTTGTTGGTTATTTTGATACATTCTTTGATTTATTGAATCCAGTAAGTTTTTCAACGGGCCCACAAGTTACACCAACCCATTGGAAGCAAACTTTGTTTTATTTTAAGGATTGTAAGGAAGTGAAAAAGGGTGATATTATTAAAGGCACTTTTACATGTAGTCGTTTAAAAACTGATGTTAGAGGACTTCTTGTGCAAATTGATATATTTGGTAAAAGTCATCAGTATATTTTAAGCTAAGTCTATGAAAATATTTTATTGTTAACTTTAAGCATCATCAATGCATTTAGGCAAGAAATTAAATAATTGTCAGTTATAAGTTTTAATTGTAGTGATATGTACATGTAAGTATATTTTACTATAGTTTTTTTTTTGTAAAATAGGCAATGTTTATTTTTTACATTAATATTAATGTATTCAGGTATAAGCACATGACCACTTTAAGAACAAGCACAACATTATTTTGCTTAAGAGAATAGTTGTTTAGATGTCTAGAAAGAAATTAAGAATAGCTTTTCTTGCAGTTGCTTTTGAAGAGAAAAAAATATAATTCATAGTAGAGAATAAACTGCAAATATTGTTTGAAGAGATTATTGTTTCCAAAGTTGCTATTATTATATGTTTTCAATATTACTATGAATGTTACAATGTTGTAATAAAAAATACACAATCATTTTCTACGAAAAATCTTTATTTCATTTTACACATAATTTAAATATTTCTTAAAGAGTGTGACATCTAATTATTTACAAATAGAAAAAGAATAAATAGTGGATAGAGATGACATTTCACATACAAATTACATATGGTTAGGAAGAATTTACAAAAGACATGCAAGTTATAATTCAATCTAGTCTTTACAATGAAGCTTAAAGTATAATAAAATATAAATTATGTCGAAGGATCTGTTAATAAATAAAAATAGTTTATAATATGTCAAAATGTATGCTGAATTCATGTAAAGGTTTCATATAAAGATCAATTTTACAACTATTAGACATATTGCTTACATATGAAGATATAGTAAAATTTTAAAATTGTTCATAGCATACTGTTTTATTGCAGAAAAACAATGACCTATCTATAAGCAATCATTTAATAACTACATTTTGGAATGTTGAGAAATTACCTATGTACAAGGGAAACCAATGTTGCATATTTAAAAATTATTTATGTTAATTTTTTACAGTAAAACAAAGTGAACAAGCTACATAAATGCATTTAATATAGGTTCAGGAATGTATAATTATAGTTTTTGGACATCTAACTTTACGATTATTTTACTAATTTTGATAAATTATTTTTATCGATTATGCTACCAGGTTTTGTTTGAACTTTATTCAATGCATGAAGTAAAAAATTGAAACATCTATCAGTTTTTAAATTAAATGTGTGTTTTGACATTTTAATGTTGGTAACTCTTTTAAGTATTGCCAGATACTTGCCATAGACAAATTGCATCTAAAGCTTCTGACTCAAGATATAGTCAAAGTATAGTTACTTTGATTCTATAAAATACATGTTTTGGGTCTGTTTGATATTTTTTTTTTATAAATTAAGCTAGTCTACATATTTATAAAGCTATGTCCCCAATTAAACTGCATCAATAAACTACGTATTTATGATGATTACACTATGCTTAAATTATTACTGCAACTACATAGTATTCTAAATGCACAATATACAGATATTGGTAAATCTATTGCTTATATAGATGATAAATATATAAAAAGATCTATTGTAAAATTTTCTACAATAAGCGTCACCAGTTGGATTATAAATCTACCCTTACCACCCTTGAAAACATTTAGATAGGGACCTAAATTTAGCATGATTATGGATTTTTGATTTTGATATTCAAAGACAGTGGTCCCACGTACCTTCCGTGAAAACTAGGCCTCTTATATAAGAGTTTATTCTATTTCCAGTGTAAATTGTCAGTTTTAGACGAAAAATTTTGGCACATGTGGGTAAACACTTGGCCATTAATTGTTTTTATCACAAGAATATATTTTTTTCCGTATTATTTTCAAGCCAAAAGATAGTCTAGGTGTAGGACGGTATACTTATGCTGGGTCCTCTAAGGTTTGATTCGTACAGGCCAAAATCCTGCATCTCATAAATTCCTTTTCCGTTCAGTCCGATAAAATAGATGTAGAAATAAATATTGTTAGGTGCTTTGAGCATGACATAAAGACAATACAATGATAAATATCTACGTGTTTTACTAAGCTATTTTGTATATAGTCAAAAGAGTTCCTATTTACGCAAGTTAGCTGTACAATGCTCTAGTTGTCTATGATTTGTTTTTTTTTTATTTCAAACATAGACAACATTTGGTCGGGGAATATCAGAATTCTCCAATTATATCGGAAACATTAAAATTAATAAGCGTATTTTTATATGGGTTAAATTTTAAATCTAGTTTCTCTAATATACATTTATAGTAATATAATAATATGCCATTGAAAATATGTGCAGATATATAGAATGCTGTAGAAATATTAAGTGTTTTATTTTTGCTCCATAACCAGCAATTTTATTTATAGATTACATTTTGATACTTAGTTTTCTATGATTTTTACTACTATTAATGGATTATTTTAATTTATATCGACACTGCAATTAACATTGAGTACAAATTACACGTCTATTGCAAGATAAGCCGCATCTATGTATTAAAATTTAATTAATTAATTAATAATTTCTTACAATTACTATTGGGATATGAACTACTGAAAACTGAGAAATTCAACAGCCTTACAAAGATCTATTTTTACTTGATATGACTATGCAAATTACTTAAGTTAATAATATTAAAAATAATATCTGTGATTAGGAACTTAAGGGAAAAATAAGTTAATGATATATTTATATGTTTGACTATAGACTAGGCGCAAAAAGCCGAACATACGGAAAGCCAACTTAAGCATAACTTATCTAACGATTTACACTAGAAGCGCCGCGGTCGCGGGTCGCCGATTCAAACCTCACTACGATGTCTTCCATATAAATGTACAGATTTTGTGCTATTTGAATTTGTGCGTGCATAATTTATCTACATTTGCCTTTACTATGGGTAACTACCGAAATAGTTTAAGGCAAATAATTTTGTAATTACAATTAATAATATAAATTTTAAAGAAACTGGCAACTTATAATAGATAATTACAGTTTTTTTCAAATGATACATTTTATATTGCAACAATTACTATACGTAAATCTAAATGACGATTTATATAAATATAGCTATATATGAGTGTCACAGACACACAGTTAAATTAAGGGAGGAGTTAACACATAATTATGTTCAGACATTTTCTATTTGTAACACTGTCCATACAATTATTAATCAAGAATTATCGTACGTATTCACTTAATTTAAATGCAAAGCATATGTAATCGCACATCTATGACATTTTAGTTCTTTTTCATGAGTGAATGAAACATGTTGCAACACGATGTTTTCACACTATTTACAAATGTGGCCAAATATTATTCTTCTGTTGCCACTGGTTGTTCTGCGTTGTTCTCTTCTTCAAGCTTAGCTCGGGCTTCTGCGTCTGAAAATTGTTTTTAATGCTTAGTACAATATTGTCCTGAAAGTTTAAGGTAAGAAGTTTAACCAAATATTTGAGGAATTGGTTACAATGTTTATAATCTACCTTTAGCAGCTTGCTCCTTCCATATTTTCTTATTATCGCTTAGACAAGCCACCCACGGTTTCCTTATTTTAAATTTATTGCTTCCTTCTGCACCTGAAGAAAAAAAGTGTAATTATATTACAGTTCGTGAATAAATTATGTCACAATTAAGTCTATTAAAGTGACATTCTGGTATGATTATTGTTGTCTTTACGTAGTTTAATAACATTTATAACAATACCTGTATTCTCCTCATTAATGGGCTCCTGTCCGCTAGTATTCGTTGTATTCTTTGTGTTAGAGTGTAGCGGTCCTAGTATACATTCCAGCATATCGGCACACACGCCCATACTGGGCTCCACGATGAATTCAATGAAGCCGATTTGAGATTCTGCTACGAGAGTATTATTCCGATCGCACAGGGGACTGAAGGGTAGTCCTAATTCCCGTTCCTTGTCTCCCTGCAGGAAGAACTCGTCCAACAAACTCATAGTCCACCGATGATGGAGATCCCATCTCTGTAAGAAGTACCATTTTGTTTGTAAAAAAAACTAGAAGGCATTCTTTAGGCAAGTAATATTTAATCATTATGTAACCTCATGGCTATTTTGTATTCCTAACTTGAAAATGAATGAAAACAATGACAGTCGTCTCCTCTTGTGCTCTTTTGTAAGAAAAGGAAAGCAATAACGATGGAAATGAGACAAACTCCTTAATAATCGATTCAGATTGTGGTATTTCTAAAGCCCATTCGTGGAGGAACTGATGGTGTAGCTAATTAAATTTACTGAAGTTATTACCTTAGCTGGGTGCGATATATCGCAGCAGTGGAGCACAAGGGACACGGCTTTGGACTTATCGACCGTGGGTTCGGCGAGCGTGAGCAGCGACCGCATGTTCTTCAGCTGCTGGAAGTGGAATGACATGTCCGTCGCCAGCACCATATCGATGACTAGTGTGCGGAACTCGCGGAACTCATCCCGCGATAAGTTCTGCAGGATGTTGCATTCCTCGTCACGCATTAATCTGGAAGGTTGAAATGAATTTGACTAGAGATGTGTATAGATAATTATTTCTTTCTCACATAGACATTCTAACTGCTGTGGGCGTCTCATAAATTACGCAATAAATTAAAATGACTTTGAATAATCACCAGGACCGGAGGCGACTATTAAAGTGTTCATTTTCATCAACAACTTGGTGTCAACTTTGCGACGAATTTTACAAAAGTCGAGATCGATCCATCACAACTCTCGAACCAAGATTTATGGTAATCTAACTAGTTAAAGTGTGATTTTCTTGTTATAGCTTTATCAATTTGATTTAAACTTCATTAACTGCAAGTAATTTTAAATTGGTCTCTTGTACTCAGTTTAGTAACAAAAAGAAATGTCAAAGTAAGTGTATAGATCTGTCAAAGTGGGAGTTCATTTTCACATTCTCTTCATGTGTAGGAACAAAAATGTAGTGCTACAGTGTAGTAAAGATGCGTTTTCAACTTGACTTTTTTTAGTATAGGCATGTGATTTGCGTCACTTAAATTATTCCATCGAGGAGCCGACGCGCACTAGAGCGCCGCAATTTATATTATAATGTCGAATCCCGTAATAATTTACTGAGGTCGCCCTGATTGATGGATTGGGGTGGAGAATCATGATAGATTCTTCACAGGAAATTGGAAGAAATTGCGTCGATTCTTAAAAAAAGATATCTTATAGTATATTCTGTACGATTAACACAGTAAGTTATTTTTTAAATATAATGTTGCTACTAGTTTATTTTCGTTTATTGGTTATATTTTAATACTAGTAATGTCATTTTTCTTTTCGCGGTACGGTATGCTGCATTTTGTTTGTCTTTGCATCAAATGAAATGAGGTTAACGCCTTGAGATGGGGATAGGATGTTACGAACGTGTGAAAAAATGGCACATTTGCTACCCGAGGGAAATTGTGTATTATTGTAACGAGTTCTCAGTCTACGTATCGCGTTCTTTTGTTCGCGAGAATTTAGAAATTCCATTCAGATTTTCGCCCTTTTGTTATTTACTGTCTTTCATCGCAATCGCTTTTCTCGATGGGTGTTGTTCAGTTGAGAAATGTTTGTGGCAGTCTATTTTACTATTGTTCATGAGATGGATTGTACCAATTTATTGATAAAATGTGACATTCATAAAAATATTGTTCAACAGCTAACGAAATTGTTTTGAAATGTTCTTACAATTACTATTTTGCGAGTTCCATTAATTTTCAAAGATAATTGAACCTTAAATTATGAGCATAGAATAATCAAAAATAGCCAAACTCAGACTATGGTTTAACTAGTTTTATCATCTAAGGAATCTAGGCTTTGATAGTTCACACTCACGATCCAAATGGCATGGTATGCAAATTTCACTGACATTGCTAATGTTATTAACCAGTTTTAACACGTACTACCTTACTAAAATACTATTCTTTATTCCAAGTTAACGTGGATGATTTAAATATAGAAGCTTGTGGTAGGACGTCGACAACTATTGCTTTGAGGCGTCAGTAAATTACCTGAAGGCGGAACTGATGTGGTGGTTCTCAAGCACAGCGCGGTCGTTGTAGAGCAGCGCGGTGTCGGAGCCGGACATCACGTGGAAGTTGTTGGTTGTGCCGGTATGCTCGAAGTCGTGCACGATCGCCGCCACAAGTGTCGCGAATATCTCCAGATCCGACAGCCAGTTCTAAACACAATCATCATTAAAACCTATTGACTTACGCACTTGTGTACCTTAGTGTAGATTTAGTATGAGCCACACTAAGGATCTCAAGTAACCATTTATTCAGTCTGGGTGCGGCAGTAAACTTTGTAAACTTAAGAGTAGAGTTAATGTGCCCTGCGTGTGACTGACAATTATCTTGAGTTTATAGAATACTGGTAAGATTACATTAATGTATAGTCTTCAATCATAAATAAAGAATACTTACAAATTGTGGTATAAATTCTCAAAAATGTTTAAATAAAGATACTCGATTGGAAATCTCAACTTTCGAAGATGCAATAAGTAAGATGGTTAAAGTATAGTAAATTGTAGAAAATGTTCAAGTAATGCTTCTATTTAAATAAAATGAGATGAGAAAACCATTCAATGGAAAGACACGAGATATGAATAAATTAAATTAATATCTAGAATTGAAAATCAAAATTTAAACGGAGCAAGTGTTTTTATATACTTTTTTTTGCCATAAAATGAAATTGGCAATGTCAAACTTTGTAATGTTAGGTCGGGCAGATTGCCAAAACTTATCAAGGTTTTGCTTCTTTACTTAAGAGAATATTGACTTAAGATTGTCCGATGTTATGGACTTTGGCAAGCCGAACTGTTATCATATCTTGTTGAAAATGGAATAAAAACCCAAAGAGAAATCGAGAAAGAATCTTTTCGTCGTATCTTCATATTAAATTATAAATTTAAGATTGCTAATTACAATACGGTATTTATAATAAATTCAAGCAGAATTACAATTTTCAAGTAGTAAATTTAAGTAGTTCTCACACATAATGAATAGTTTTGTAACCAAGTAAATGAAAACCGTACCATGAGTCCAGTCTGGCAGAGCATGTAATGCACGGTTTGTGCGACATCAGCCGCATGCAAGTTGTTGTGGTAGGGATTGTCGAACTTGCAGTAGCCCTCTTCTATCCGGCTGAGGAAATTCTCTAAAATCGTTGACTGCACCTATATAGAGCATATTGACAGTGAGTTGTTAACACACTAGATGGCGTTGTAGATGAACTAACTCGATTAACAACTTCTGTGGATAAAAATTGTATGAATTTCATTTGAATCTTATTGAAATGTCGACGTATAAAATCTCAAAGACACCATCAGTATTAAAAGTTTTCATTAAGATTTCGTTTACAGTAGTTTCTATTCTAGATATGCTTTTGGAAATCAGTTTTAGATTACTTTGTGAATACATCAAAGGCAGTTTTGTTATAGAATATTTAGAATAACAACTTCACGCAGAATGAATATCTCATGAATCCGTTAACTCTGTACGATTCTACGGAGTTGGAAACTTTGATAAAGTCAAAGTTAAAGTTACTCGCATTCACGATGAAAACGATTCTAAAGGTTTATGCTAACATGTAATCATTAGACGAAGTTTCTACCTTTTACATGGTTGAGTGGGATTTGAAAACATTCTTTAAAAATCTCACAAAAGTTTTCAAAAAGGTTTTCAATTGCGGTTAGTTCTTTCACGTCATGTAGTAATTGAATAAAGCTTGAAAAATCTACATTCACTATTGCCTATATTTCCTTATTATAATTTTTTAAATAAAACATTACGTCCGTTTGTCCATTTTACATTTGAATGTACATTTAAAAATGCACTTTTCGCAATGTTTGAAGTTTGCTAAAAAGTAGAGTACTCCAACGGTTTCTTTGAAAATAGAAATACAAAGGTTTTCGTACGTAAAGCTGAAAGTCGTAAAGTAGTCATTGATTTATACTTACTTCTGCATTTTATTTCCTAATGGAGGTTTACGTTCAACGTTTCGATGTTTTTAAAAATGTTCAATGATTTTTTAAATATATATTTCTTCTATGAATTTTTGAAAAATTAAATTTTTTTTATTTACCGTATAAGATATAATTAATGGTATAATAGATTGTCCAAAACTTTTGTCAAGGATCAAGACTGTTTTATCCCGGAACAATGTCTGTTATACAATAGAAAGGCTCTTTATCTACTTGTCTGTATCACAAAATATTGAATTATTTTGCAATTGTTTCGAGATTCTAATTTAATTTCGGTAATCCGAGTTTCTAATATGCTTTTATAGAATGAAATATTTGTTTAAAAAAAAATGTTAATTTAAATAACATTAATTAATGTAACTTTAATGGAATACATTAATCTGAGATAAACTCGTCTCGTTAGAAAATACAATTACTCGTAATATATTTCTTTTTGTATGTTTGAAACAGTATAATAATAATCATTTTGTTTCAATATAATATTCGAAATTCGTGTATTACATATGTCCCGTTTATCAGACGTGTTTATCGTACCTTCAGTTACGTACGTATGTGAATTACTGATAAACACGCTGCCACAGAAATGTGTCAACTCGAGTAATCATTTAAACCAGGATAATATGTAATGGGATATTCAGTACTGTGCCTTAGTTACATCTCTACAGTTATAATATGTTATTGTTGTTTAAAACACACGTATATATTTGAATTATAGAATACTAGCTTTCGCCCGCGACTCAAAGAAAACAAAAGAAAGTAGCCTATGTGTTTTACCAGACTATCCTCTAAATCTATGCCAAGTTTCGTTGAGAGCCGTTCACTAGTTTAGGCTATAAACTCTAACAAACATCCATCCATCATATTAGCCAGATAGAATATATAGAAATATTTGAATTCCCTTCACTAGTAGCGATTCATCTCCCACTATTGCTTGGGTTTCGGATTTTCATCTATGTAAAATTCGTATATTCCGGTATTCAAAATGTACATACATGGAGCTATTGTGTGCATTTGTCGCCGTTCAGTTCGCAATAAGCGCCTTTCTATACGAGGACACTGCAGCCTGCAGCTCGTGATATGTCGTGCAAGTGCAATGCGGCGTTTGGGCAATAACCGTATACATGAAAGGTATAACAGCTAGGATTTATATGATAAGAAAAATATGTTTTACATATCTGGATTAGTAGTAACAGATAAAATAGCGTCTAAAAGGAAATAACTTATCAAAAACTTTTTATTCTTAGTAATATAAAGGCGAAAGTTAAAAAGAGTGTAAATCACTTAACTCTAGAATATCTAAATCTAGCTGAAGTTACAACTTCTAAAGTTTTGTCTTAATTCAATTATTTAATGTGTTGTATTATATTTTTGATAGGCATACTTTCTTTAATGTTGTTCTCTAGGAAGTCATAATAATTTAAATGATGGCAACAATTTCCTTATGCTGGCGTGGATAATTAGCTCGTCGTTTAGTGCCCGTGAGCGAGGGTGGGTCGTAAGGCGTAGTTTAACCCTTTGTGTCGTGCCCTTCCGGGCCTCGTTTGTCAAACGTGCATTCACTTCATTGACTTCACTAAACGAACATTATATGAAACTTTATATATCATGGTAAGCATTTTCCTGCTTGCAACGCCTCTTGAAGTTGTAGTAGTGAGCAATTGAACAACAGCTACAGGAGTCATGTGACTCCGGAGTCGACCCCTCTATGAT